>JAKUCM010000066.1:0-58384 GCA_023374145.1 Lepidium sativum | reverse complement strand
GAGCTCAGTGTACCTTTAGAGGAGAGAACACGGTCTTTGTGATGTCCAGTGTTGAGAATCTCGACATTGAAGTGCTTGGGGATGGTATCGACTGAAGGAATGTGGTAGTCCCAAGTGCCTTGTTGCAACCACAAGTCCTTTCTCATCTGTATTATACTCTTCCATCATGAAGAACCCAATTCCTTGAACAAACGCTCCTTCAATCTTTTCACAAGCCACCCAACTATTCATTTTCTTTTGCCTAATGAAAGAAACAAGAAAACTATGTGGAGCAAACTAAATGCTAACCTGTCCTAAATCAATAGCAGGATTAAGACTTTTTCCACAGTCGTAAATGATATCGGATCTTAAAATCTCGGTCTTCCCTGTCACAAGGTCCACCTCCACCTGCAAGGTAGCAACAGATTATTGTTTGATTGATTCAAATGTTTTACAAGAATAGTTTTCCATAGTGACTTGCCTCGCTTACTCCAACCCCGTAGTTAAGGTATTCCATGGAAGAGAAATGTGGCTTATAAAATGTGCTAGCCGATAAATTCACAAACTGAGCATACGCCTGATGAAAAAAGATTCAAACTTTACAGATATTCATGAAAAGTCTTTTAAAGTAACAGACAGAATTACTAGGCTACCTACTTGTTGAATGAGCATGTTCCATGTCAGGGAACCCGACTTCCCCATCATCATCTGATTCATTGTAGGTTTTAATCTCTCTACCAAGATAGCACAGCAAAGCCTAACAGCTTCACAGCTGTTCTCGGATGTCGTGCTACCAGAAGTGAAACCTCCCTGAATCATACCGAGAGTGTCGGACTGAACAACCCGTATTCTCTTCATCAGCTCTTCTGTTCCTTTGCATTTAACCATACCAAGAGCATAAGCAACCATCTGTTGTACTTTGGTCCACAATCCTTGACCTATTTCAATTCCTCCAACCTCCACCACAACAGAGCCATCACTCAAAATGCTTACTTTTCCCGGGGTTGGCCTCTGCATAACTTGATGGATAATAGGTACTCGAGAAATCCCCCTCTTTCGCCATACATTACAGCTATTATACTCCTTCACCTTCTCAGCTCTTTCCTTGAATTCCGAAGATACCTCCAATTTGTACCATAAAGAATGCAGTGTAAAGTCATCAGGATCACCAACAATGTGCTTGTAGAACTTTCTGAGGCTGTCGTAAGTATGTAGGTTTATCTTTCTCACTGCATCAACATCCATTTGAAGAGAGGAGGCTACATTCTCAATGATGGATTCCGCAATGTATGAACCTTGTACTTCCCCAGGAGCTCTCATAGCTGTTCTACTTGGGAGATTCGTCTTGCAAACTTTTATGTCAAATGACAAGGATCCCCAATCATACTTCCTTAGCGGACCCATTATATTCCGCGGCATGACCGGACTTACATCTGGCTCAATCCCTGCATCTATTAGCATTGTAAGCTCCAGTGCTGTCAGCTTCCCATCTGATCTATAACCGACATTGTAAGTTATTTTTATTGGATGTCTTCCTCCAGCCATTACCATATCAGTCTTGCGGTTCAGATACATCTTAATTGGACGCTGCAATATGTGTGCACCCAGTGCGCATGCTGTTGCAACCTGAAACATCATATCAATGAGTATGCACGAGCAGCAAGCCATTTTCCAAAACTTTTTTAAAGATCTTGATTCAAAGAAGAATTCAGTAAACAATCCAATTCTGGTAAGTACTTACAGGCATTGACTTTATAGCTTTACCACCGAAACCGCCTCCAACTCTTCTGGTGATGACTCGCACGCTATGCTCTTGAATTCCAAGACATGTAGCAATTACTGAATGCACGTACTCAGGTGCTTGAGATGAACTGAATACCTTCACACAGTTGTCTTCATCGGGCAAGGCAAGTGCCGTTTGTGGCTCCATGTAAAAGTGGTACTGCGATCCTATCCTGAACTGGATATATATCACCAAATTTCAGACATGTAAATGAAATGTAATTACAAAATTTCGGTAGTGAACATTGGAAAACCAAGTTGTAATACCTCAGCTGAAAGTATCTTTCGCTCAGCTTCTTCCATTCCTTTTAAAGCATCACCGACTGGTACCGGGTAAAACATTGGATGAACCTCGAAAAAACTTGATCTTTTAACTGCATCTTCCACAGTTAATATTGGCTGCTCTAAATTCTTTGTATCATACTCAACTACTGCAAGTTTTGCTGCCCTGTCTGCATGTTTCTGTGTATCTGCCACCTGTAAAGCCCCCCGAGTTTTTTATTACTCGTGCAACAAATGAGGAGCATGAACAAAATAAAGGAGTAAATTGAAGTTACCACAAGAGCAATTCTTTGACCAGCA
Source organism: Lepidium sativum (assembly GCA_023374145.1). Classification (NCBI taxonomy): domain Eukaryota; kingdom Viridiplantae; phylum Streptophyta; class Magnoliopsida; order Brassicales; family Brassicaceae; genus Lepidium; species Lepidium sativum. Next base: position 56,041 of record JAKUCM010000066.1, on the reverse strand, counting down.
CATCGAGTTAGTTCATCTGCAAATAAAAGTCCTGGTCCAAAAATGGTCTTGGAACCAATGTTTTGTCCCTGTTGAGGAATATCCTTGAAAGTAAGGACTGCAAATAGTCCAGTTGGAGTGACATTCTCACTGAAGCTTATTCCTTTTATCTTAGCCAAAGGCTCGGTGCTAAAAATGAATGCTCCATGTAGACAATCCGGTGAAGTCGGGATATCATCAACAAAAACAGCCTCACCTGAGAGAATGCTCATGTAAGGCCCTATATTAAATCTGAATAACTCTATCTGAATCATTACTCATGACTTGAACCAATATCAAGATACTAAGAATGATAAAAACAGAAGATATAAGAGCTAACCAGAAGCCTGTAATGCAGCTCCAACTTTGTTAACGGCTTCACCAACAGGCTGAAATTCATTGCTCACTAACACTTGCTGTGAAGATAAAAGGAATGAAAGAGCTTTTGAGGGATCGACATGGCCATTGCTATGTTTTTCCCCTGAATCAGGAGTACATATTCTATGGCCACTCTCGATAAGTGGATAGAAAAACTCAAAAAGAAATCCCACAGCTAAGCTTTTTCGAAACTCCGAGTGCGAGGTGTCTTTGCCAGGAACTATGATTTCTCTAAGTAAACCAACAGCTTCATATAGAACATTATAGCAAAGTAATTTACCTGTCAGGAAATTCTCCACTTCTGTCGCTCTGATTGAATGATCAGCGCCATAAGAACCAAATGCCAATAAGCATTTATCTACCTTTACGCTACTTCTTGATGATTCTGGGTGAGACACTAGCACAAAGAAAGCTGCGTTCACATAGGGCAATGCATTTCCAATAGAGCGAGTTGTGGCTCGGTAGGTTTCAAAGAACAATTCAGTGTGGTCACCAACAGGAGCAGGCCATGATGGAATGTCAACCTTTAAAAGAACTCCTTTGAAGTCTAATACGGGAGGCAATTCAAGAAACCCCTGTAACTTAAGCTTTTGAATTTTCCTGCCATTAAACATATGCACTGAAGCATCTGCAGCGAGCAACAGCGTGGTAATATCAGAAGGAAACTTTCTGCTCTGTGCCATCACTAGATTTCCGCCAATACTTCCTGAATTCCTGATAGATCGGTTGCCAATTTTCTCCATATGAGTTGCCAGTTTCTTAAATATATAGGAAAATTTGCTTTCCTCCTTCAAAGCATCAATAGCATTCGATATGGTAACAGCTGCTCCAATTTCAATTCCTTTCTCATCTTTCTTGATCATCGACATTTCTGGAATGCGACTTATATCAATATATCTATCAAACTGTTCCTCATCTTTATAGTAACCTGTCCCAGTGTTTCCCACAACTAACTTCGTCGAGTCTCCGGAGTTAGCAGCTTCCAAAATGCTGTGAAGCTCAGCTACACTAGAAGGAGTGGTCCAAGGATAACTCGAATGATCCAAACCATTAGGAAGCTTCTTTACCTCTTTCTTCGTCTTCTTTAAGAACTCAGGGAATGTTACAAGATGATCCTTTGGGTTATACGGAGGCAAATTCTTTAACATAACCTCTTTGCTTTCTCCTTTCTTCCAAAAGGAATTGAACCCCAAGTCCTCTATGTCAACATCAGCAGCAAAACTCTTACAAGCATCAACAATGGGACGATAACCAGTGCATCGACAAAGATTTCCAGAAACGGACCTCTCAGCTTCCGAAACAGTAAACTCACTGGGACTGTTGTTATGAGCATTTGAAAGAGCAGAATATATAGAAATGCACATCCCTGGTGTACAGAAACCGCACTGAGAGGCATGAAAACCTGCAAACCGCTTGTGAATCGGATGGAATCCTTTCTTTGTGTTTCCAAGACCTTCAGATGTTGTAATGGAACATCCATTAACACTACAGAGGAGTGTGAGACATGAGGTTATACTCCACTCCTTCACTTGATCTAACTCTGGATCATATTTGGATAACACTACCAGACAAGCACCACACCCTCCTGCACTAAGCAAAGACACTTTTTTTAATCAAAGACATTCAATCTGTCTGAATAAGTAAAAAGATCAAATTTTTCAGGAGACTTCAATGACAAATAGATTGTTTCCAGACATAAAGGCACGCCTTTTATTCATAACAGTTGGTGAATAAATTCCACTAAGATCAGAAAAAAGGTGAGAAGAGAGTGATTTGCCTTCGCCACAGCTGAGCTTGACACTCTTGAAAGGAGTATTGAGTCGCAAGAAGTCGAGTAAAGTAGTCGAAGGATCAACAGAATCAACCTTGAATCTTTCTCCATTAACAGCAAACTCCAAATCCATTTTTACTTAGCCGGAATCAACAGGGACACCAAATTTCTACGAATTGGGGTTTTGGTGAATGACCAATTACTTATAGAGAGAATAAAGATTGAAGGAGACGTGAAATAAAATTTCGTCTTATAGTTGCGCCTCTTCTACGCACATCTTCTGTCTAATTAGTGTCTGTTAGCAAAAAAAAAAAGAAGAAAAAATTGACTTGAGTTTCAGACAAAGCTCGAGATGTGACGAAGCAGAGTCCTGTTTCTGCGCCACGAATCAGTCTTTAGAGTATTTGAGATTTGGTGCTCCTTTGAAAGTTAGTCCTAACTACAGTCGACTTAAGTAGTCAAAACATACTGTTGACCAAACCAGTCTAGAATTGTTACAAAACTTACAATATATCATAGCTTATATTTAAATTCCCTTATCTCATATATAGATAAAGTTTGAAAATATATATATAAAATTTGAATAATATATTGAACTAATTGAATTCTTAACATTCTCTTTTAAACACCAAAATCACTACTGATTTTATAGCCTGGTTATAAACATTTGTTTGAGAATTCGATGAAAAAAAACTATCATAAAAAAAAGTATAATGAGGCAAGCTTCCCATCAAATCACGAGAATCAAATCTTAGTCATTTTGTCATGGGTCATCCAATATGATGAATATATTTTCTTTAGCATAATTAGTCAATTGGACATACCTTATTCCAATATTATTATTGTCTTTCTTGTTTCATTAAAATGAATTTTTGAAAAATTCAGTTAAAAATACTTTAAGAAAAAAAATAGTAGAATGATGGCATGATGGGCCTCGGCAGTTTTACAAATATGAATCTATGTCTAAATCCAAAGAAAGAGAGCTTCCTATTTTGCTTCTGAATATCTTGCCTTATAGAAGAGTTTCAACTAGAGTTTTTGGTTCTAGTGCATTGGGCATGTAGTACGGACCGTGCCAACCCGGTCTACCACAGCGCTGACAGTACCTTAATCAGTTTTACCTGTATACCATAGGTATTAGGCTGCTTTAAGGATGATTTATCGGTGCACAATAAATAACATGTCGTCGGCCATTTGGCTAAGACCCATTAAACAGACCTAATGGACCGAGCACTTCTGACATGGCGCGGGAGAGGTCACTGTTATTGTGGACTTGTCATGATGGATCCATAATGGGTCAGAGACCTTGGTCCACTTCCAACAATAGCCTCTCTCCAAAGTTTGGTGGCGAGGATGCAGCTACCAAACTTTCGAGAAAAGCTACCAAGAAGTGCATGGGTCTGTTATGAAATGAGGCACTACCCTGTTGGCGGTTCTTCCTGAAATGTGGAGGAGTTTTTGGCCCACATGATGTGACAGTTAAAACGGCGTGTAGATTTTGGGTTTTTGTAGGAAGAATTATTATGCAACACTTCGATTGCCATGCCCTCCTTATAAATAGGGGAATTTGTTGGCTCATTTTGGACATTCAAAGCTTCACGAGACCTCTCTACTAGGTACTCTATCTTCTCTTCTCTTATTTTAGTTTTAATCTCTATCAAGGCGTTGTCTATGTAACAATGAGCACATCATATCTTGGAATGATTTTAATGAGGAGCACTTATAAGTCGAGTGATTCTTTGAGTTATGTAGCAAGGTTTAATCATTCGCAAATGGGTGCTCAAGGTATTTTGATTTATTCAGTGAGCTCATCAGCTAGGAGAGGCGAGGGTGCCTTGTCTTTGGCACCACCACCGGATATGACAAGGTGATTGTTAGATGAGGATAATATCGAGGTCGGTTTAGTGAGAAGCGAAGAGGCCAATTCTTTGGCACACAATGTTGAGGCCTAGATTTTGGCGAGGGATAATGAAGCCAGTGATATGGCGGGAGACGACGAGGCCAATGTTATGGAACAGGTCGATGGGGCCAATCTTTTTGTAGGAGTCAGTGAGGCCAATCTTATCGCGGGAGTTGACAAGGCCAATGTTATTATGGGAGTCAACGAAGCCAATATTTTCACAGGAGTCGACGATGCTGAACCTAGGCGCCAGGTTTGTTGAACGCGCTTGCTCACAATCCATACGCCGACGAGGCAGAGTTGGGCGCGTTATAAGGAGAAAATGAGGGGTATTTGAGAGATATTGGGCCGGAGATAGAAGATGTCAAGGAGGATCATTCAGATGTGGATTCAGCTGCGTCAAACGAGAATAGAGTGACTTTGCGCCAAAAGTGTATGCAAGGTAAGACGTTGTTGGAGACGCCAAGTGTGCCTTCTTCAAAGAGTACAAAGAAGTCGGTCTGAATGATGGTCGATAAGTGTTGTATATGCTACTAATTCAGCTTTTTGTTCCCACCCCTTCTCACTAGCCGTGGTCGCTGCCTCATGGCTATTTTTGTCTGTAAGAATATTTTTTCAAGGATTGCGGCATGCAGTTCCCTTTACCTCGTATGTTCGTTAATTACTATGTATGTCACAATCTTTCTTTTACGTAGTTGGCTTTGTCTTCTATAAAGAACACGATGGCATTTCTTATTCTGGGGCGGAGTCTGGAGTGAATGTGATGACGCATTTCTTCAAGGAAGTGACAAGGTTATCTACGAATCAGAAAAAGATGGCACTTTCTACATTAGTGAAAAGTCCTCTTTTGGGATAGCTAACAAATTTCCTAGTAAAATCAACAATTGGCGTGACCACTACTTCTTCGTACGGTTAGACAGTATCTTGGTTATAAATCCTTTGCGTTTTTATCGGATGCTATGAAACTCGAAGTCCAGTGGGATTCATTGTGCTCAAGCCGACCCGCAGCTTTTCTCTATCTCTAACTTGATGTTTTATTTTGGTTGCACAGCTGGTCATCCTCTAGGAATTATGGCATATCTAAATATATTTTTTTTACGACTTCCAAAAGATAAGGTAGTGTGGTTTATCTCGGTGGCCTGATATGCATACTTCCAAGATTAGGCAAAAATCTGTGGGGAAGATTGGTGTATGTGTCATTTCCCTTTCTTTTTTTTAACGAAGATCCTTGCAGTGTCGAGAGTAATAATGGTGAGGTTTGGGAAGCTGCCGACTTATGATGCGGTGTTTTCGAGCGAGATGACTATATTGGATCTGGATGAGTTAGAACCGACCATCATGGAAAATGTCGGGAATCGGTCTCAATGTAAAGAGGCTCAAGGTGATGTCAAGGCGATTACAGCAGGTCGGGCACTGGTTGCGTCCTCACTTAGGCCTTTTTGATCTGCTACACCTCGACCGTTGGCGTAATAATCGGGCTAAGGTACAGAGGAAGTGGAGGCAAAACTTGAGAAAAGGGCTTCCAAAAGAACTTTTGATGATGGTGGGGAGGCCTCTGCGGCCCATGCAAGGAAGAGGTAACAAGCTGATGATAACTCTTCTAAGATGGGGGCGCCAAATTATGACTTTACGTTCAAGTACAGTGGGATGACGCCCATCGGCAAGGACTAAGACATAAGCGACAAGTTTCTATATAATACGAAAGGTTTGACGCGTGGGGCTCTGAGACTAAAGAAGTAGTTAGAAGGTGAACTTGTTACTGATGCTACTACTCTGTTGACGCAGGTACATCCCCAGCTCGCTAATTGGCATTTTGCTTTATTTGTTGTGTTGTGTAGGTGTTTTGCAATCTTAAACTGCTGGGGAAAATATACGAGGATCGCATCATTGCTTGCGGTGGTGATGGTATAATGCGTGAGTAGGCTAATTATTAACGGAGGGCTTGTGATGCTGAGGTTGTGCTAGTTTTGAAGGCGCATTAGTTGGGCGAAAAGATGAGGCACAAGTCGGTTCTTACTGGGGAGGCGAAGAATTTGCTTGATGGAGTGCTAGAATTGGAAGGTAAGGCCAAGGGGAATCTTCGTTTTTACCTTTAGTGTTTTGATCAACTAGAAAAAACTATTTGTTTGGAGAAGGAGAAAATTTCCACGTGGTGTTCTCGGCAAGCGGAGGATCCGAAGTTGTATAACGCTAAGTTACACCGTCTTGTACCATACGTCTGTGCCGTGCAAGAGTTTGTCACGCCCCGCCTTATGCATTCTCAGGTATTAGACATTTTGGGTTGTGTGAAGTACATGCATAGCAAGATGAAAGTATTTGTGCCGATAGTATCTTCATAAAGCTTCACAAGGATAAAGAGGAGTATGGGCCTAAGTGGCTTCTATCCATGATCTAGTGTTTAAAGGAGAGGACCTCAATCTTGTGTTGATGCTGGTCGATGACTTTATTTTTGGAGATTTGGATCACTTTATTGAAATTCTAAAAAATATCTATGGTAATGAGGGGCGCCAAGCCAATGGGGGAAATGTCAATGGTGTAATTATGCCGAGAGTGCAAGGACACAAGAGAATGACGAAGACGAATATCACAAGTTGATTTGTTTTATGTAGCGCTTTTGTTTAAATAGTTGTATCCGGAGAATAATGCAGACAAATAGGACAACTTGACGCGAGAGAATAATGTCATTTTTATACAAATCAAGCCAAGTTTTATTTTGGTGTGTTTTATGTTGTGGCGCAAATTTGTTATTTTTCTATGTTGTTGATATACACGTTTTTAGCACGTCTTAGGAGAATCATTTAGGTATATTATATGTACATTTCTGATACATTTTCATTTAGTTGGAGTCTAGATAGTATCATTCATACACATTTATATGCATTCGCATACATATTACGTTTTGTGAGTTTTCAGGTACTGGAAGCGGGCACGATCAAGTCTGTTTTGGACAAGGAGGAGCCCCCAACTCGAGCCCAGACACGCGCCAGCTCGAGCTGTACTCGAGCCCCAGCTCAAGCTCACTCATGCGCCAGCTCGAGCTCACACATGCCATATCGAGTTCACACACTCGAGCTCAACTCGAGTACCCACTCACACGCCCCAGCTCAAACGCACTACTACTTTTTCACTATTGGGCCAAACCGGGGCTAAAATCACACTACGTATTGGGCCGAGTTTATCTAGGGTTTTGCTATGAGTTTAGTATAAATATTCTTACATGTTGACAAACCCGAACCCTAGTTTTTACAATTGATTTTTCTTGCGAAGTTAGAGCTTTGTAATCAAATGCAACCTTCTGATTTCGAGTTTATCTTTATGCCATTCAATTTTAAATTCAGCGTTGATTTCATACCTTGTTCGAGTTCTTTATTGATGCATTCAAAATTTAAGTTTGTGCTTGTTGTTAAACTCATGAGTTCTGAGTAGTCACCTAAGATTCCTGAGGATGAGTTAGGTCTGCGTGACGCTTAGGCTTTCTAGGTCGCTTAGGGTTAGATTTATTTAAGTCTTTTCTTATTTGGTGTTATCATCAATAGCTTCATTCTGATCAACTAAGGCTTGTTCTGAGACGCTCTAGAGTTTAGCTCTATTAAGTGATATCAAGCACCTAGTTAGCTTAAGAGTCACGTTGACCCATGAAACTCACTCCTCAGGATCCTGCTTTCTCACCCTGCGTTAATTGTACTTGATACTCTAATGTTCATTGCTCTGTTTGAATTATTTACAACTGCATTGTTTCGTTTATTTTAGTTTTAAAGGTTCAAATTAGGTTGTTAGAGACACCACACTTTGATTGGCTTGAATTAGAGTAGTTAACTGCATCCTGATTGATAATTACATTCCCAGTTGGATTGACACCTATTATACTACAATCGACATATAACTATAATAGGATTTGACAATAGACGTAAAAATCTTGTTATCAGTTGTTTATATAGAAAGGTTTTAATTTGGCTCATGTTTTTGTTTGAGTTGCTTTTTACCTATGCTATAGTGGGACTAGTGGTCGGCTTATTGGTAGGCGTCGAGGCGAGTGTTATTCTTGGTTTTAGGTATTTTAAGCGCGAAATTATGGTTGGCTTATCTGGCGGTGCCTAGTGCCAGTGCGGAATCGACTTTTGTACTTAAGCAATTAAGGGCAAAATTGTGGTTCGGCTTATCCTGTATTGTCGCTGCGAGCATGGACTCGACTTTTATACTTAGGCATTTTAAGAAAAAAATTAAGTTTCAGTATACTTGTACTTTCAAGATGAGTTGTTGACAAAGGAAAATAAATAATATTAATATAATAACCGCAACTGAAGACTGTCTACGTACCATGTTCTTCATTGTTATACTATGCTTGAATTAAAAAGAAAGAATGCATAAAATATAGATAAAACCGAGGGCATTGATACCAAGGAGCGCTCGGATGCTGGTGTCGTCGTCGGTTACTAGGAGAATAAAGTGTGTAATTAGGATATGCTATTGTCGAGTAGCGCCATGACATCAGCATTGTCATCGACGTTTAGTAGTAGAATCGCTTAAGGTTGTTCACATTTGTACTTCACGGTATCATGTCTTATGCCATGGTCTCAAGTTCATGAACACCGGGTTTCACAATCTTGGAGACAATGTATGGGCCTTCCCAGTTGGGGCTGAGCTTCCCAGTATACAACTCGACATTTTTTTTGAACATGACGAGATCGCCGCATATAAAATGTTGGTACTTGATTCTCTTGTTGGTGCCTTTTAACTTGTAAAAGTGATGAGTCGCAAGTTTATTTGAAGTCTTTGAGGCTGCCTAGAGACTTTCTCGGTTAGGTTTTTGTTGAGGGTTAATATCTTGCGGCGAATGCTTTCGAAATTTAATTCAGCTGGAACCTTTGATTTGACGCTATGTGAGAGGGAGAAGTGTATTTCTCTTCTGGATTTTCTTGGCCTGGTTTGGTGATACCATCGAATGCCATCAATCTTCTCGGACCAGCGTCCCTTCTTATCGTCGATGCGCTTTTTAAAGCCCTCGATAATGAGCTTATTAGTAGCCTTGGCTTGATAGTTTTCTTGTGAGTTCCATGGCGTGCTTTTGTTGAGACGAATTTTCAAGTGGGTGCATAAGCCTTCAAATTTAGCCGAGGTGAATTGTGAACCACTGTCAGTGACGATCTTGTATGGCAGTTGATGGCGATAGATGATATTTTTCTAGACGAGTTTCTGCACATTGGAGTCTTGAAAAGTGGTGAAGGACTCAGTCTCTACCTATTTGGTGAAGTAATCAGTCATGACGAAGTGGAAGAGTTTTTGTCTTGATGGTGGGAAAGGGCCGACAATAACCATGGCCCATCGGGTATGGAATTATTGACAAGGTGAGCTATTTGGCTGGTGTGTGTATGAGCGGTGCGTATCTTTTATATTTTTTCACATGTTTCAGCTTATTTTTTGCAGTTAGCTATCATGGTTGGCCAATAATATCCAAGGTATCCTAGTTTCAGTACAAGCGTTCATCTTCTAGATTGATTTTCGCAGGCTCCTCCATGGACTTCGACCATGACACGCCAAGTTTCTTCGATGTGGATGCAGCTGAGCAAGACACGATTTAAGGTTTGTCTGTACATGTTTTCTTCTCTTTCTACGTAGTAAGAGCTCTTGGCCTTTAGGTGACGTGCATCCCATCTGTTCAGGGGCAATTCTCTATTAGCAATAAAAGCCATAATTTCTTCTCTCCACGCTTAATTATCGACCTTGGCATTGTAGAATAATCTTCCATTGTGTTAGATTTAAAGTGGAGGCTAGAGCCGACAGTGTGTCGGCTTATGCATCGTCACCGCGAGGAATTTTAATTAGCTTGAATGTTGCAAAATCCTTTGCGACTATGTTGACAATTTTCATGTATTCGGCCATGCGTTCGCATTTGGCCACGTATTGACCGTTGTGCTGATTGATAATGAGTTGGAGTCTACTCAGGCTAGTATTTGTTGTTCGCGGAGTGCCTTATGACGCGTAGTCCAACGAGGAGAGCATTGTATTATGCTTCATTATTGGACAAAGAAAGGCAAACCAGAATGACTGTTCATCTATTTCTTGTTCGCAACTCGAGCCTGACACCAACTCCTGATCCGTGGTAGGATATCGAGCCATTGGCATAGAGTGTCCATTTGTTTAATAGTTCAGGCAGGAGGTCGTCTTTCGCCTCTGGGGTTAGTTCATTGAGAAAATCAGCCAAGACTTGAGACTTTGTTTTATTGTCGTACTTGCTTGGCTCAATTGCCCAGTTAGTCATTCGACCGCACTGACTAGGGCATTGCAAAATAGTCCATAGCAGGTGGTTTATGAGGACGACAATAGCGTGGGATTGGAAGTATAGATGCAGTTTGTGCTGCGTTGTGACTACCGCCAAGGCCAACTTTTTGGTTGTTGTGTATCTTGTTTTCGCATCATCCAGTGCTTTGCTAGTGTAAATTATTGGTTGTTGCTTGCAACGATCATCTCTCATAAGCACTCTACTTACTGCTGAGCCGTTTACTGCTATATAAAGGTACACTGTCTCCCTGGCCTAAAGTTTGGCTAGGACAAGTGTTGTGGATAAGTATATATCCAGTTTTTGGAAATTCGAGACAAAGTGTTCGTTTCCATGAAGTGTTTCGGAGAATGGTAGTTATTTATCTGTGGATTGGGAAATGATGTGGTTGAGGGAGATGATCCAACTCGTTAACCTTTATACTTCGTGTTTGTTTTTTGGGGATGACATATCAAGGATCCCATAAATCTGTTTGGGATTAGCTTTGATTCCTCGTAGGGGGACAATGTAGCTGAGGAACTCCCTTAAGATCATGTCGAACATACATTTGGCTGAATTAAGTTTCATCTGGTGTGTGTGTTGAAGATGTCAAAGCATTATTTGAGGTCTACAATATGTGCCTTGACTTTTAGGTACTAATCGAGCATGTTATCTATGTAAACCTCTATTGCCTAGCCGAGCTAGCATGCAAATCTTTTGTTGAAGATTCTTTGGTAGGTTGTCGCATCATTTTTTAGCTTGAAAGACATAACCTTATTGCAGTATATGTCTCGCTCAGTAATGAAAGCGGTTTTCTCATGATCGTCTAGTTCATCTTGATCTAGTTGTACCTTGAGAATGTGTCCATAAAGGACATCAACTCATTTTCGGTGTTGGCCTTGACCAAGCGGTCTATTTGTGGGTGCGGGAAACTATCTTTTAGGCATGCTTTGTTAAGGTCGGTAAAATCGACACAAATCTTCATGTTCTATTTTTCTTTTTGCCAACGACGAAGTTGGCGAACATCTATGGGTACTTGAAATCTGTTATGGAACCAGTCTTGGTTAGTTGGTCGACCTCGTCATTGATAGCTTACGCGCATTCTGACCCAAACTTTTGGCTACTTTACTATTTTATATGTGGTAAAATGTTAAGCTCATGCCTCGATATTGTTAGGTCGATTCAAGGCATGTCTCTAGTGCACCACATGAACGTTAAGATGTTACTTATGAGAAAAACAATGAGCTTGTCAAGGAGAGTTGTTGGTAAATCTAAGTCGTTTTTTCATGGGGTTGTCTTTTAAAAGGTTATGAGTGTCTTTTCGAACCAGGTCACTGCACATTTGCCTCCTTGGGTATCATGCACGATTAGCCTGTTGATTTTCTGAGTTTGTGCTTGGTTATGAAGCATGTTATGGCCATTCGCTGGTTACCGCAGAGACTGAAGATACCAAATTATGTTGGAAATTTGACACATTTGTGATATGTGGAGACGACCGTCTTCATTAAATGGATCCAAGGCATGCCGAAAATGATATTGTAAATGGTCGGTCTGTTGACGATGAGGAACTTGATCCATTAAGTTGACCATGCGAGAAGCACTAAGAGTTTTACCGTGTCATATGTTAGCATTGTGTTTCTATCAATTCCCATTAATGGTTGAACTATTTTTGTTTACTACATCTTAACTTTTGGTATGACCAGCTTGTCTAAAGTTTCTTTGATGATCAACTCGACTCTGCTACTCGTGTCACCCAGGACCCTAGTAACATTGCAATATGCGACACGAAGCTTGACCCTTACTGGGTCATCGTGCGGTTATTGTATACCCTCGACGTTAGCATCGATAAAGGGTGATGTCATCGTACAAACTTTTTGTTTGTAGTTCTTGGTCGCTTGCACGAAATCATTGTCATCGTACAAACTTCCCATAATCATGATAGTTTGTCGTGGTGACAGTGGTTAGAGTTCTTCGACGCGGTTGGTGTGTTTTTGTGGCGGCTCTTCGTCAAGCTTGGTGATTTCTTCACAGCCTTGCGATTTCCCATATCCAATTCAGTCTCTGTATAGTCGTTGTTCAGGGTTGGCTAGCTTTATTTCTCTGTTCTCGAACTTTGCGAGAAATAGTTCTTTCAGGAAAAAGAATTGCAAGCTCTCGTGGCTAGTTAGTTTGAGGTAGTCGGAGTAGGACTACTTATCTTTGTCTCGGGAAGTGGCTTTGTACCACTAATTGGTTGGGATCCAACTGTGTTCTCATCTGTCCTCGGTAGAATCAACGACGTAAGTAAAGGCACGATTGTCCTTATCGTTTTTGTATCCTTCGGTCATAATATTAACACGACATGTAGTATTATTCTCGCGTTTTCTCTTTGGCTATTTCCTTAGGTTCTGCAGATCGACTGTAATATCTTTTCATCTTGGCGGCTCTTTCTTCTTTGATTTATGCGAACATGGCGGCTCGATGCAAGACATGATTTGGAGTCTAGACACCACGACAACATAATTTGAAGTCAGGTATGAGTTCCAAGTCATAGTAGAGGGCTTCACATAACATGTAAATGTTGACGTCGTCCGCAATCATGATGCGCTATGCCACCTCGCAGAATCTTCCAAGGAAAGAACATTGAGTAGTGCTTGATGAATGCCTCGGCGAGTTGTAAATATGTTGATGGAGTATGGGTCAGACTTGGAGAACCATCATTGGGCGTCATAAATCAGATTTTTGAGGAACATGTAGCAGTACCCTGCGTCATTCTCTTTAGTAGGGAACATCGCTTCTTCCCATGGTGATGTTAAATGTTGTCAAGTATTCTCATAGGTCAATTTTTCCTTCGAAACTGGACATTTAACCTTCACGTTAGGGCGGAATGGCATGCCCGACAGTCGGCAGGTAAAAGGTGTATTTTGTGTCTCGGATAGCACACACTCTAGTTCAGGCATAAAGCTTTAAGATTGGTACATTGGGTCGCCATATTACATACCTTGGTTCTAAATGCACGTATTTTCTGAGGGGAGGAACCTTTTTTGTTTTTGTCAGCGGGGTTTGGTTTGTCATCTTACTACTTATGTGTTGAGAAATCTATTTTTCTCCCTAGTTCCAGCGTATTGGGTTTAGCACATGGATTAATTTAGAGAAAAGGTAGAAGATTATATCTATTAAGCAGCGAAAATAAGTGTTTACAAGATGTTGAGGTGGTCATTGGCAGTTTTACAAGTGCTAAAAGTTTTAGTCTAAGTCAAGGTCTAAATCTAGAGAGATCATTCTTTTGCTCGTGAGTCTCTCGCTTTTTATAAAGGATATTCAAATAGGATTTCCGGGTCTCATGTGTTAGGCATGTAGCACGGATTGCGCCAATCTGGTTTACCGCGGCGCTGACAGTACTTTTATCTTTTTTGTCCGTACGCCACATGTGTTAGACTGTTTTAAAAACGATTGTTTGATGCACAACAAGTGATATGTCGTGAACCACTTGACCGAGACATATTAAATGGAGCTAATAGACCAATCACTTCTGACATGATATAGATGAGATTACCAATATTGTACGCTTGTCATAATGGATCCATAATAGTTTAAAGCCCTTGCACCACCTCCAACCAAACCCAATTTTGACTAATTTGAGTAAAATTGTTTTCTAGTGATATTAAAAAAGAATAAAGAACGTTAGTTTCGCTTAGACATTTTTTGTTTAGTTGGACAGTTTAACTTTTACGGTCATATATAATACAAACTAGTGAAACTTTCACTAATTTTCTGTAAGTATGTATATTTAAAGATTTGTTTTAGAAAATAAAACTGTTAGTAACTTCGAAAATAAATTATACGATTTTGGTATGTTTTATATGTTTTGGACATGAAACCTTCACATAAAGCAAAGCATATATTCCTTTTTGTAATTTATTATCTTCATTTTATTAAGAATTGAAATATAAAGTTGAAAAAAATGGTTACGAAAAGGGAAAAACTAAAATTAGAAGATGATCATAACAGTAAGGCAAAGATAAGGAATAACCTAACCTCAAAGATACTCAGTTTACAAAATTCATGTCTCACTATTATATAAATAAATCGCTTAGATACTTTCTTATATCAACATAACTCAAAAATCTTCTTATTCTGAATTCAATCAAAGTAATTAAGTAATGGAGAGAATTTCAGGTCATGCAACTGCAAATCACATTTACGATGATTTCGAGCCACTCTCAAATTGGAAAACTGAGAAAGGATTCGAAACTCTTACTGTTTATCTTCCAGGTTTGATTTTTCTACAAATTCTAGCATTTCTTTTGGTTTAATCTCGGTTCTTGGAATTGTCTAAACCGGTTATTGAAATTAAACAGGGTTTAAGAAAGAACAGCTTAAGGTGCAAGTAACGACAACAAGGAAGCTAAGAGTAATGGGAGATCGTCGAGCAGGAGCCAACAAATGGATCCGATTCCGCAAAGAGTTTCCTATTCCTCCAACTATCAATGTTGATTCGGTATCAGCCAAATTCGAAGGTGCAAATCTTGTTGTTATGCTTCCTAGACCCGAGGCAACAAGAAAACAAAATGCACATATTGGTACAACCTCAAAACCTCCACTTGTTCCTAAGGAAAGTCTCAAGCCTCTTAGCTCAGAATCAAAGGAAACAGAGAAGGTTGAATTGCCGCAACCGCGAAAACCAGAAAAAGAGAATGAAAAGAGTTGCAGTGGTATACTCAATCAAGATTATAGAAGTAAAGTGAATGCATACAATGAGAATCTAGGAGGATATGTGGCATTGATGAAGAACAACAAGACAGCAATTACGGCTGGTGTTGTTGTTCCTGCGGCTACTGTTTTGTTGCTGTCTCTTGGGTTCTATGCAGGCCAAATGTTTACTTCACTATCTGCATAATCTCTCAAAAACAGATCATTTGTATAATTAAACTTTGCATGTATAACAACATCATATTAATAAATAACCTTATATTGTTCCTAATCATAAGAAGCTTATGTTAGTTCCAAAAATAGTCCTTCTAATTTTGTAGGTTCGATTTTTTGCGGCCAAACCCTGAAACCAAAGTGAGAGGCTCAAATGAGTACGCATCTAAGATTATCACGATCAAGAGGAAGCTAGATCTCTTTTGAAAACTTTATTAAATGCAGGAATAATAATTATAAACCTCGTACCTCCCATCTCGACGTTGTGGAAATATCTCATCCGATGCTCCAAAAGCTTTTATCTTTACGATATGTGAATGAGTTTGATCAAGTTTATTCTCAGATTCTTGTCTCTGGACTTCTTCAGAACTCTCTAGTTTCAGGAAGAGTGATTAAAAGCTTTGAGCATGTTTTAATTTTGTTACACGAGCTGTTTCAGTTTCGATTCCATCAATGAACCTGATGCGTTTCTGGGCAACACGATTTTGAGGTCGTTCGTCAACTTAAAACAACCTTTAAGTGCCTCGAGATTTTACTACGAAAAATTTAGTTGGTAGATGCGTCTAGTGTTGTTAATTTGGGTTTAGAAGCCCATATATTAAATGGGTATGCTATAATTAGACCAAAATTATATAAACCCATTTACTAAATTAAGTTATATGGGTGCCGAGGACAGGTGCCCAGTGGTGTAGTCACTTTACAAATTCTCAAGACACCAGAGATCGAACCCCCTACTTGTAGTAGGAGGGGATTTAAAAGGCAGTAGGATAGTTGACAAAAAAAAAAAGTTATATGGGTTTATCTATTTAAGCCATTTAATATATGAGATTTTTAATTAACTAAATTGGTCCACATTTAACTCATTTAGACATAACAAGTTTCAAGTGTCTTCTTGATTTCTTCTCCTCCTTAAGCTTCAAGCCGTTTCTTTTTCATAAACTTCAAGCCATCTCTCTGTAAGTTCACTTCTCTTCAAACTCTCGACTTTTCTTTTGGTTTTGGTTCTTTTAGTTTTGATTTTCCTTTGTTTCGCCTAATCCAAATTCCTAAATCTCAGCATCGTTCATCATCCAATCTCTCAAATAGATAAAGAGAGAGGGGAGGAGATACAAAGATTATCAAACATAATGTTTGGATTGTCGTACTATGCTTAGATGCCATGGACGCATGAATTTTCATTGTTTAGACTCTGAAATCTTTGTTTGTTGCTTTAAGATGTCTTAAGTGGCAAAGTTTCTGGAATTGGTTACAACATGGGCAGCAGAGAGCTGTTAATTTTATTATGATTGGGGAGTGATCATGTACGTTGTCTGAAAGGTTTTTATTAGGATCATTAGGTAACAAAGATGAATGTAGGTTTCAGGTCTCAGTCATGGCTTTAAATATTCAAAACTCAATTGACTTTGATTATATATTGTCTCTCGATTGTGTTACTCAAACTGGGAACATCCTATTGTCTTCTCTTTGCTATGTTCCATACTGGTATTTACTTGTTCAAGTTACAACAATTTTAATTTTCACTGTGGATGAAACAAACAACTCAATCACGCTACAGCACTTGTCAGTAACTCATCTTCCAATGTTTTTGTTTTGCTTAGTTTTTCAATTTGCATATGCTATATGACAAGTCTGACACTTATTAATTTCTCCTTTCGTAAAAGTAGACACTTATCAATTTGCTAGTCTTTTGAGTCATATGCTTATCATAATGTTACTTCTTAATTTGCATAATGGATTTTGAATCTCTACAAACAATAGCATTATTGAATACCCATAATGAAGTTATAGATATGAACGAGGAATATACTCTACTTGATTTGAATGATGAGGAGATAGAATCACAACTAGTAGAATAGTGCGAAAGTCATAGCCCACAAAATCATACTCAATCGACTCAACCACATATGAGATGCAAAACTTCAACTGTTTGGGATGATTCTGTTTTATTGGGGTTAGAAAATGATGGAAAAGAAAGGGATTAAGTGTATCCATTGTGGTACTAAGTTAGTGGTAAATAGTAAATCACATGGTAATTATGGAACACATCACTTGAGTCTACATATGTCTAAGTGTCCAAAAGTCCCTAAGAAAATAGATAAGCTTGTATATTACCACAAGGTGGATCGTAAGTTGACTAGTGAGATCATCATCATTTACCATGATCTACCATTCAGATATGTGGAGTACGAGAAAATTAGGGCAAGAGACAAATATCTAAATCCAGATTGTCAGCCTATTTGTACACAGATTGCTGCTCTTGATGTGTTTAGGAGATTTTAGGTGGAAAAGATAAAGTTAAAAGAGGTATTTGCAAAGCATCGTGGCCGAGTTTGTTTTACTTCAGACTTATGGTTGGCACATTCTACATGTATGTGGTATATGTGCTTAACTACCCATTTTATTGATGATAGTTGGATGCTAAATAACAAGATTTTAGCTTATCGAAATCTAAAATCTCCACATACCGGTCAAAATATTACTAATGAGGTTATAGAGTGTTTTAAAGAATGGGGATTAGAAAAAGGTATTCTCCATTACTTTAGATAAGGCTACCAATAACGATAGCATGCAGAGAATCCTTAAAGGTAGACTTCAGATGATGAGTGGTAGTGGTCAATTATGTGATGGAAAATTTATGCATGTGAGATGATGTGCGCATATTTTGAATCTCATAGTGAAAGATGGTTTATCATTAGCAAATGGTGTTTTACACAACATTCGTGAAAGTGTGAGGTATGTGAAAAACATCTCCGCAAAGAAGAGAATCATTTGCTGCATGTTTAGAGAGAGTAGGGATTAAAACTGGAGCAGGTTTATCTCTTGATGTTCCCACTAGATGGAACTCTACATATGAAATATTAGCAAGAGCATTGAGGTTTAGAAAAGCATTTGACAGCATGGGATTGTTCGACACCAACAATAAGTTTTTGCCTTCATAGGATGAGTGGATCCGCGGAGAAAAGATTTTGTGATTGCCTGAAACCTTTTAGTGTTATCACCACCCATTTTTTAGGTACGAAATATCCAACAATTAATGTTTATTTCACACAAGTATGGAGGATATAGCTATTGCTAAAAAAGTATGATGATTGTGATGATTATAAAAGTTAAATTTGCTAAGTATTGGAAAAGGTACAATATAACTTTAGCCATATGGGTTGTTTTAGATCCAATATTTAAGTTTCAAATGCTTGAAGTGACTTATAACAAAGTGGACCCTATCACATGTGAGTTGAAAGTTGAAGAACTATAGAAGAATTTAGATATGCTTTATACAGCTTATCAGACAAGTATGTCAACTGTTCAATAAAGTCCACTTGATTTACTTACTGAATCTCCCCTTGAAGATGATTTTGATAATGTAAGTGTTACAAAATTACAATTGAGCTAAATATTTTGAACAGTTAAATTCTGAATTGACTTTTGTAAAACATGATCTATTTGAGCTAGAAAGAAGCATTAAAGCTGGCATGAACAAAAGAAAAACACACTTGGATATTTATTTGGATGAGCCAAGGCTAGAGTGGAAGTCTTTTCCAAATCTGGATATTTTGGGGTTCTGCAAAGATAACCAACATCGACTTGATGATTTAACTTCGATGACATGTGATATTCTTAACATCTCGATAACTACAGTAACATCAGAATCTGATTTCAGTATTGGAGGTAGGGTGTTGACTCCATAGAGGAACTGCTTACTTCAACAAAATGCCCAAGTTTTACTTTGTATTCGTAATTGGTTGCATGGATTTGCAGAATATGAAAGTAAAATTTAAATTTACAATAAATTTATGACGATTTTAGTTTACTAATATATATTTTAAATTGTAGGTACGATAGAAGATAAAAACTATATTGTGCACAACTAGTCTTTTGTTGTTACTATACATAACTAAGAGAAGTTTGTATGAAAAACTTATGTTTTTTTATCTTGCGATTATTTGATTTGGTTGTTTAAAATAAATGAATCTAAATGTTATAGTTAATTAAGTGAATAATTATTAAATTATTGTTCTATTGGTGTAAATGGGTCTAAATGGATTTGAATGGGTACAAAGTTATTAAATGGGTTTAAATGGGTGGGTATAAAGTTAAATAGGGTTTAAGATTAATTAGAGCGAGTTTATATGGGTTGGGTTTATATGGGGTGGGTAAACCATATTAACATACATTTACTCTTGTGTAACCATTATACGTTTCCATCAATGGCAAAGGTTTGTAGTGAGATTGGATTGGTAAAAGATGGGGAAAGGATTCATTCTTTAGTTTTGAAGCAAGGGTTTGATTCGAATTTGTTCGTAAGGAACTCACTGATTCATATGTACTTGGTTTGTGGACGAGTTGGAGATGCAGAGAAAGTGTTCGATGATGGGTATATGGTTGATTTGATCAGTTGGAACTTGATGATAGATGGGTATGTGAAGAATGAGCGAGTGGATGTTGCACATATGTTGTTCGATGAAATTTTTGAAAGAGATATTTTCAGTTGGAACTTTATGCTTTGTGGTTATGCAAGGATTCAAGATATGGACGCAGCGCGGCATTTGTTTGAGGATATGCCTGCTCCGGACTCTGTGTCTTGGAACTGTATAATCGATGGTTACACCGCAGTTGGAAATCTTAGAATGGCGCAGGAATTTTTGATAGAATGCCTAGAAGAAATGTCGTTACTTGGAATACAATTTGGCTCTCTATGTTAGGATCAAGGATTACACAGAATGACTTTAGACTTTATGAGGTATTGATAGATATTGGAGATGGCTTGAAGCCAAACAAAGCATCTATTATGAGTGCTTTGATGGCATGTGGATATATAGATCGGATTGACACAGGAAAGCAGATCCATCTATGTATTAATAAACAACAAAATTGAACCTGATATGCTTCTCTCAACCGCTCTGCTTACCATGTACGCGAAATGTGGGCAATGGATATGGCTAGAGAGGTCTTTTATGAGATGGGAGAAAGAAGCATTGTGTCATCGAACACAATGATCATTGGATATTAATAGGAATTGTTTTCCTACGTTAACCGGTTTTGTTATTTAGATTTGTAAATATCAATTGTTCGGTTTAGGCTATTTCAATTTGATTAATTGGCAATTGTATAAAGGAACAATCGTTTGTATATTTTGACAATTAGAAAAATAGAGATTAAGATTTCTTCTTCTTCCTCTCAATCGTAATATGGTTTCTTATCTTGGCAACAATGGTGAAAATTATGAAGAATCTCCGAAGATCTGCTCGTTTACCAGCTGCGACGAGCTCAACAACTCGAAGAATAAATCAAGCTTCGATTTCTCCTCCACAATCTCCTCCGGTTGCAATGAAATGTGCTGAATGAAGCTCGCGAACTGTAAAACAAGACGATTCTCCAGATCCGACAGACTCTCCATTATATCTTCATAGCTCTGATAATCCAGGTTTGAACATTGTTTCCATTCGACTTGATGGTTTGAATTATGATGATTGGAGTGCAACCATGAAGTTATCTCTTGATGCTAAGAATAAGATTGGTTTTATTGATGGTTCTGTGACAAGACCAGATGATGTAACGAAATTTCGTATTTGGTCTCGTTGTAATTCAATGGTGAAATCATGGATACTTAACTCAGTTTCACCGCAAATCTATAAGAGTATATTGAAGATTGATAGTGAAATTGATATTTGGCTTGATTTGTATGGTCGTTTTCACATGACAAATTTGCCTAGGACTTTCAATCTCACTCAGGAGATTCAAGATCTTCGACAAGGAACACTTTCCTTATCTGATTACTATACTCAACTGAAGACATTATGGGATCAACTCGAAGGTTCAGAGGAACCTGATGAACCATGTACGTGTGGTAAAGCAGCTAGGTTGCATCTCAAGGCAGAGAGAGCTAAGATTGTGAAATTTCTGGAAGGTTTAAATGAATCCTAAGTGATTCGAAGACAGATTATAGCTAAGAAAACTCTCCCAAGTTTGGTGGAGGTTTATCATATGCTAGATCAAGACGAGAGTCATAAAGTTTTTTCCAATACTGTATCTCCAGCTACTGCATTCCAAAGTACAATGTCTTCTTCATCTTCTGCTAACATTATTGTGAGTTATGTTCAACAAGGACCAAATAAGGGAAGACCTATATGTTCCTATTGCAATCGTGTTGGACATATTGCAGAGAAATGTTATCGAAAACATGGTTTCCCTCCTGGTTTTACTCCCAAGGGAAAATCAACAGAGAAGAGTAATAAACCAGCTTCAATTCCACCAGATGCGGTTGCAGTTGCTGTACAAAATTCTAATGAGTCATCTTTTGAAAATCTGATTGGAAATCTCACTCCTGAGCAAATCCAGAAATTCATTGCTCTTTTTAGCTCTAAGTTGCAGCATTCTGGTGCCAAATCACAGATTGCAGATGTTGGTTCTTCCTCTACAAATATAGCTCCATCTGGTATCAACTTTTCTCCATCAATTTTTTTGGTGTTGGAATTTTAGCATTCTCTCATCACACTCTGTCACCCACTGCTTGGGTTGTAGATTCAGGAGCGACTAATCATGTAACTCATGATAGAAAATTATTTCAGACATTAGATACTTCGATCGCCAGTTATGTGAATTTACCAACTGGTTCTTGTGTTAAGATAAGTGGCATTAGTGTCATAAACTTAACCGAAGACATTATTCTGCATAATGTTCTGTATATTCCAGAATTTTGTCTCAACCTTACCAATGTTAGTTCATTAACTACTACTTTGTCTCTCAAGGTTTGGTTTGATGAGTTTTGCTGTGAAATACAGGACACTATCAAGGAAATGAAGATTGGTCAGGGTAAACGGATAGGAAATCTTTATGTGCTGGATTCACAAGCGATTACAGTGAAGGATGTTATGGTGAATGTTGTGGTGGATGCTAGCTTGTGGGACATGAGATTATGACACCCTTCTTACTCTAGACTTCATAGTATTTCTGATGCTTTACAGACTACTTTACACAAGAATAAAGAGCATTCTTATTGCCATGTTTGTCATCTTGCAAAACAGAGAAAATTGTCTTTTGTTTCTTCGAATAATATGTGTAATACAAATCTTGAGCTGTTACATATTGATATTTGGAGTCCATTTTCAGAGGAGACTGTCGATGGATTTCGTTATTTTCTCACCACCGTAGATGACCATTCCAAGACAACTTGGGTATATCTTTTAAAGACCAAAGAGATGTTCTCACTGTGCTTCCAGATTTTGTCACGCATGTTGAAAAACAATTTCATCTCAAGGTCAAATCTGTGCGCTCAGACAATGCTCAAGAATTGAACTTTACTGCATTCTTCAGAGAAAAGGGCATTATAGCTTACCAATCATGCCCTGAAACACCAGAGCAGAACTCAGTGGTGGAGCGTAAGCATCAGCATATATTAAATGTTGCAAGGCTTTATTCTTCCAATCAAAGGTACCACTCTCATTCTGGGGTGATTGCATACTGACTGCAATGTTTCTCATAAATAGAACACCTTCTGAACTGTTGCATAATAAAACCCCATATGAAATTCTTACTAGGAAGAAACCTGATTACAGTCATCTCAGAACATTTGGTTGTCTTTCCTATTGTTCTACCTCTTCTAAGTCACGTCACAAGTTTCAACCTCGAGCTCGTGCTTGTATTTTTCTTGGTTATCCCTCTGGGGTTAAATGTTTTAAGTTGATGAATTTGTAGAGTCACAAAATTTTCATTTCTTGGAATGTGATATTCCATGAAGATGTGTTTCCTCTGGCATTTGGTTCCAAAGAAGAAAATATGATGGATTTCTTTATACCATCAGTTTCTTTGCCTTCAGGTACCATTCATTCTCCTTCTCCGAACTCTTCCATTTCTCCATCTTATTTACTTCCATCACAAATTTCTTCTAAGACAGCTATCACACTATGTGCTCATCTTAAAAACTATCATTACTATTCTTTTTCCAATGATACGTCTTATCCCATTTCTGCACATGTATCATACTCACAAATTTCTTCTTCTCATATGTTTTATATCAACATCACAAAAATCCCTATTCCCCAATGTTATTCTGAGAAAAAGAAATCTCTTGGCTGGTGTAAAGCGGTTGAGAACACGTAGCAACATGTAAAAAAAAGTATATAAGAGCAGGCAACAAAACCTACATAACATGACGTAACAAAACGTACACAACAACACATAACAAAACCTATGTAACAAGACGTAACAAAATGAAATAGGATCACAACAAGGAAAAGCTAAAAGAGTTTGGGTGGAAAAGGAGGGAAAGCTTTGTGTTCCTTGTTCTCCTGTAGCTGGGTCCTCTAGACTAATAACAAATCAAAATTCTAATAAATCCTACATAACAATATGTAACAAAACATACATAACATCACGTAACAAAACCTATATAATAGCACGTAACAAAACCTACATAACTGCACGTAACAAAACCTACATATCATAACGTAAAAACCTACATCTACCATAAATTTTCTTGTTTTACGCGCAACTGACGTGGAGTTACTCATTGGAAGACGTGGAACCTACACAAAAGACGTAACAAAACCTACATATTAGCATGTAACAAAACCTACATAACAACACGTAATATAATCTAAATAACAGCGCGTAACAAAACCTACATAACAGCACATATTAGCATGTAACCAAACCTACATAACATCGCGTAACAAAACTTACATTACAACATGTAACAAAACCTGCATAACTGCACGTAACAAAACCTAAATAATATAACGTAAAAACCTACATCTACCATAAATTTTCTTGTTTTACGCATAGGTGACGTGAAGTTACTCATTGACAGACGTGGAACCTACATAAAATGACGTAACAAAATCTACATATCAGCACATAACAAAACCTATATAATGATACATAATATAACCTAAAAAAACACCACGTAACAAAACCTACATAACAAGACGAAAAAAAACCTACACAATAGCACGTAAACACACCTATATAACAGCACGTAATAAAACCTACATATCAGCACATAACAAAAGCTATGAAACAAAATGTAACAAAACCTACATAACAACATAACAACACATTACAAATCCTATATAACAAGATGTAACAAAACTAACATAACAACATGTAACAAAACCTACATACATCACATAACAAAACCTACATAATATCACGTCTCAAAACCTACATAATAAGACGTAACAAAACCTACATAACAACACTTAACAAAATCTCCATAATCAGACGTAACAAAACATAAATAACAACACGTAAAAAAACCTACATAAGAGCATGTAACAAAACCTACATAACATGACGTAACAAAACCTACACAACAACACGTAACAAAACCTATGTAACAAGACGTAACAAAATGAAATAGGATCACCACAAGGAAAAGCAGAAAGAGTTGGAATGGAAAAGGGGGGAAAGCTCTATGTTCCTTGTTCTCCTGTAGCTAGATCCTCTAGACTAATAACACTAAAATTCTAATAAATCCTACATAACAATATGTAAAAAAACCTACATAACATCACATAACAAAACCTACATTATAGCACAAACAAAACCTACATAACTGCACATAACAAAACCTACATAACATAACGTAAAAACCTACGTCTACCATAAATTTTCTTATTTTACGCACAGCTGACGTGGAACCTACATAAAAGGATGTAGCAAAACCTACATATTAGCACGTAATAAAACCTACATAATAGCACGTAATATAATCTAAATAACAACAAATCACAAAACCTATATAACAGCATGTAACAAAACCAACATATCAACATAACAGCACGTTACAAAACCTATATTACAGGATGTAGCAAAACTAGCATAACAACACGTAACAAAACCTACATACATCACATAGCAAAACCTACATAATACCACGTATCAAAACCTACTTAATCGGACGTAACAAAACCTACATAACAACACTTAACAAAACCTACATAATAGGACGTAGCAAAACATACATAACAACACATAAGAAAACATACATAAGAGCACGTAACAAAACCTACATAACATGACGCAACAAAACCTACACAACAGCACGTAACAAAACCTATGTAATAAGACGTAACAAAATGAAAAAGGTTCACCACAAGGAAAAGCGAAAAGAGTTGGGGTGAAAAAGGGGGGAAAGCTCTCTTTTCCTTGTTCTACTATAGCTGGATCCTCTAGACTAAAAAGAAATCAAAATTCTAATAAATCCTACATAACAATATGTAACAAAACCTACATAACATCACGTAACAAAACCTACATAATAGCACGTAACAAAACCTACATAACTGCACGTAACAAAACCTACATAACATAACGTAAAAACCTATATCTACCATAAATTTTCTTCTTTTACGCACAGCTGGCGTGGAGTTACTCATTGGCAGACGTGGAACCTACATATAAGGACGTAACAAAATCTACATATCAGACGTAACAAAACCTATATAATAGTACATAATATAACCTAAAAACACCACGTAACAAAACCTACATAACAAGAAGAAACAAAGCCTACACAATAGCACGTAAACAGACCTACATAACAAAACCTATGTAAAAAGATGTAACAAAATGAAATAGGGTCACCACAAGGAAAAGCCAAAAGAGTTGGGGTGGAAAAGGGGGGTAATCTCTATGTTCCTTGTTCTCCTGTAGCTGGATCCTCTAGACTAATAACAAATAAAATTCTAATAAATCCTACATAACAATATGTAACAAAACCTACATAACGTCACGTTACAAAACCTACATTATATCACGTAACAAAACCTACATAATTGCACGTAATAAAACCTACATAACATAACGTAAAAACCTACATCTACCATAAATTTTCTTGTTTTACGCGCAGTTGACATGGACTTACTCATTAGCAGACGTGGAACCTACATAAAAGGACGTAACAAAACATACATATTAGCACGTAACAAAACCTACATAATAGCACGTAATATAATCTAAATGACAACACGTAAAAAAACCTATATAATATCATGTAACAAAACCAACATATAAACATAACCAGTACGTTACAAAACCTATATAACAGGGTGTAACAAAACTAACATAACAACACGTAACAAAACCTACATACATCGCATAGCAAAACCTACATAATACCACATATCAAAACCTACATAATCGGATGTAACAAAACCTACATAACAACACTTAACAAAACCTACATAACAGGACGTAGCAAAACATACATAACAACACGTAAAAAAATTTACATAAGAGCACGTAACAAAACCTACATAACATGACGTAACAAAACCTACACAACAACACTTAACAAAACCTATGTGATAATATATAACAAAATGAAATAGGATCACCACAAGGAAAAGCCGAAAGAGTTGGGGTGGAAAAGGGGGGAAAGCTCTCTCTTCCTTGTTCTACTGTAGCTGGATCCTCTAGACTAATAAAAAATCAAAATTGTAATAAATCCTACATAACAATATGTAACAAAACCTACATAACATCACGTAACAGAACCTACAGTATAGCACGTAACAAACCTACATAACTGCACGTAACAAAACCTCCATAACAGCACGTGAAAACCTACATCTACCATAATTTTTCTCCTTTTACGCTTAGCTAGCGTGGAATTACTCATTGGCACACATAACAAAACCTACATAATAGCACTTAATAAAACCTACATAACGGCATGTAAGAAAACCTACATAACAGCATGTGAAAACCTACATCTATGTTCCTTGTTTTCCTATAGTTGGATCCTCTAGACAATTAATAAATCAAAATTAATAAACCATTCATAACAACACGTAACAAAACCTACATAGCAGCCTTTAACAAAATCTACATTACAACACGTAACTAAACCTATATAATTGCACGTAACAAAACCTATATAACAACACATGAAAACCTACATGTACCATAATTTTTCTCGTTTTACATGTGGCTGTCGTGGAATTACTCATTCGCTGACGTGGAACCTACATAACATAACGTAACAAAACCTACATAACAGCACGTAACAAAACCTACATAACAGTACGTAATAAAACCTACATAACATGACGTAACAAACCCTACATAACAGCAAATAACAAAACCTACAAAATAGTATGTAACAAAACTTGCATAACACAACGCAACAAAACCTACGTAACAACCCGTAATAAAACCTACATAACATCACATAACAAAACCTACATAACAGTATGTAACAAAACGTACATAACAGCATGTAACAAAATGTACATAACAGAACGTCACGAAACCTACATAATAGCACGTAACAAAACCAATATAAGAGAACATAACAAAAGCTATGTAACAACACATAACAAAACCTACATAACATGAATAAACTTACATAATAGCACGTAACGAAACCTACAAAACAGGACGTAACAAAACCTGTATAATACGACGCAACAAAACCTACATAACAACACGTAACAAAACCTACATAACAACCTGTAACAGAACCTACATAACAACACGTAACAAAACATATATAACAACACATAAGAAAACCTACATAATAATTTGTAACAAAACGTACATAACAACACGTAACAAAACCTACATAACAACACGTAACAAAACCTACATAATAGCACGTAACAAAACCTACGTAACAAAAATTACATAACAACACATAACAAAACCTACATAATAACATGTAACAAAACCTACATAAAAACACTTAGCAAAACTTACATAACAGCACATAACACAACATAAATTACCGGACGTAACAAAACCTGTATAATAGCACGTGAAAACCTACATCTACCTTAAATTTTCTCATTTTATGCGCGACTGATGTGGAATTACTCATTGGGACAAGTAACAAAACCTACATAATGACACGTAACAAAACCTACATAACAGTATGTATCAAAACCTACATAACAGTACATAACAAAACCTATATAACAACACGTGAAAACCTACATCTATCATAATTTTTCTCATTTTATGTGCGGCTGACGTGGAATTACTCATTGGCAGAAGTAAAAAAATGAACATAAGAGCACGTAACAAAGCCTACATAACATGACGTAACAAAACATATATAACAACACGTAACAAAACTACGTAATAGGATGTAACAAAATGAAATAGGATCCACGCTAGAAAAGGCCGTAAGAGTTGGGGTGGAAAATGGGGGAAAGCTCTCTTATCATGGTTCTCATGTAGCTGGATACTCTAGACTAAAAATAAATTGAAATTCTAATAAACCCTACATAACAACACGTACCAAAAACGTACATTACTGCACGTAACAAAACCTACATATCTGTACGTAGCAACACCTACATAATAGCACGTGAAAACCTACATCTACCATAATTTTTCATGTGTTACACGCGGCTATCATGGAATTACTCATTCACTAACGTGGAACCTACAATATAGGACGTTACAAAACCAACAGAATATGACGTAACAAAATCTACATAACAGCATGTACCAAAACCTACATAACAACACGTAACAAAACCTACATAACAAGACGTAAAAAGACCTACATACCAGCATGTAACGAAACCTACAAAACAGTATGTAACAAAACATGCATAACACGACGTAACAAAACCTACATACTAGTCTGTAATAAAACCTACATAATAGCACGTAACAAAACCTACATAATAGGACCTAACAAAACCTACATAACAGCATGTAACGAAACGTACATAATAGCACGTAACAAAACTTACATAATAGCACGTAACAAAACCTACATAACATCACCTAACAAAACAACATAACAACACGTAACAAAACCTACATAACATGACGTAACAAAACCTACATAACAACACATAACAAAACCTACATAACTGGACGTAACTTAAACTATATAACATGACGTAACAAAACCTACATAACATCACGTAAAAATACTACATAACATAACGTGAAGACCTATATATACCATTTTTTTGTTTTACGCGCGGCTGACGTGAAATAATTTATTAATGGCAGTTTTGTAATATTTTTAGTTTTCAAAAGAAATAAGGATAAAACTGTCTTTTTAACCTTGAAAGATTAGATTTGTAATTTCAATCTTTTCAAATTAGATTTGTAGTTAACTCATCTTTTTATATTAGTTTAGTAATTTACCCAAAGAAAAATACAAAATTTACATATTTGTCTTTGGCTATTATTATTATTTTATTTTTTGGTAATTTTTATTTTTTATAATAAAAATTTATATATTCCAAAGAAGTGTGACAATGATTACGCTGTCAAACACTCGATTTGAAGTTACATATCAAAGTAAGAGTCAATGGCGTGCCTATTAATAAAAAAAGGCATTTGCCTTGGGCCCCCAAAATATATAAATTTTTGGGACCCCCTAATACCAAAAGTCTGAGGTAGCAAAATGGTTAAGATCCTTTAATTTAATTGTAATGTCAGAATTCAAGTCCTCATGGTGAATAATGGAAAATTTTCTTTTAAAATTTATTGTAAAAATATCTTGTATGTACGTTTAAAAACCCTAAAAGAAAATTGTTAGTTTGTTTAAAAAAAAAAGAAATTTCTAAAAAAATAAAACATAAATTGTTAATCAGATTTGAAAAATAGAAAATAAAGAATTGTTATTCCAAAAGCAAAAGAAAAAAAAGAAAAGAAAATTCATAATACAAGAGAAAAAAAACCTAAACTTATAAATAGTTGTTTAAGGTTTACCATGATTTACACATTAACAAATTACAAACAAGTTTTTCATCTTGTTTCTGCTTTGAAGCTAATCCAATATTTTACTTCATCTTCTTAATTGTAAGTTATTCAACTTTTTTATAATTCTTCTAAATAGCTTTTATATAATAATTATTTTTTATAAATTTTAGAAAAATGTCTTCAAGAAAGTATCCATCAGGAGCGCAAAAAAGACAAAAAAAAAATAAAAATGACGCATTTGTGAAATCACAAGCAAGTTCTTTAATCAAGTTTCTTACAAGACCTGAAAGTTCTAGTGATTTTGTGGAGGTTAATGAACAAAAGGAGGATGAGAATATCAACCAAAAAGAGGATAATAATGTTAACATAGAAGAGGATGAAAATCTCAATACAAAGGAACAAGAGACACAAGTGAATATAGATGAGAAAAATGCTGATTTTGAAGAGCATGATAGAGTTCTTGATATATATGATCCTATAAATTGGGGAGAAGTTGATTATGGATTAAGACTTATTATGGTTAGAAAAGGTCCTGCAACAAGATATGCAAAATTGATTTCAACTTTCTAAGAGATAAGACTAATGGTCGACATTTCTCCCACGCATATTATTTGAGAGATTTGAGTAATGGAGAGAAACAAGATATGCGTTGGCTAGTTTATTCAAAAACATCAGATAAAGTCTTATGTTTTTGTTGTAAGTTGTTTACTCAGGACAAAAATCCAAGTTATCTCTTACATTTGTTGTAAGTCGTTCAACTAAGATAGAAGAATGTTTTCTTACATTTTTGAAAGTTGATGATACATCCGGTGAAGGGCCTTTTAGTGAGATTCAGAAGGTGTTGGTTTCTCCAAATTTAAGTATTGCTGATGTGAGAGGACAAAGATATGATAATGGATCCAATATGAAGGGAAAACATAAAGAAGTATAAAAGAGATTTATTGAAGTCAACTCACGTGCCTTTTATACACCATGTAGTTGTCATAGTCTTAATATTGATCTTAGTGATATAGCAATCACTTCTCAAACGTCATTTAATTTTTTGGGATAATTCAACGATTTATTGTCAATTTTCATCTTCGACTAAGCGATGGAAGATATTGGAAGATGTAGTAGGAGGTTTGTCAGTTAAAAATTTGTCGCAAACTCGGTGGGAGAGTCATGTTGAATGTGTCACGGCAGTAAGATTTCAAGCTCCAAAAATAAGAAATGCTCTGATTCATATAGAAGAAAATAGTGATGATCAAAAAGCTCAAAGTGATGTTGAGTGTCTTGCGACAAGTGAAACACATGGGATTGAAAATTATGAATTTTTACTCTCTATGGTGATTTGGTACAAAGTTCACTTTGTAGTCAACAATGTAAGCAAGAGTTTGCAGTAAGAAGACATGAACATTGAAGTTGCATTTTCCCAGTTAAAGGGACTTGTTTTTCTTTCCAAAATTATAGAGATAATGGTTTTGAGAGTGCAACATCAGATGCTAAAGTAATTGGAGAGTCTATGAAAATTGAAGCCATATTTTCAACAAAGAAAAAACGTGTTTTCAAAAGAAAAAGAAAAATTGGTGAAGAAACAGAGATAGTTGATGAAATTGTGAATTTATCTCCATAAGAGAGCTTTAGAATAAATTATTTCAACCAAATTATGGATCAAGCTCTCTATTCTCTTAAGTCAAGGTTTGAGCAATTTCAAAAGTACGAACAAACTTTTGGTTTCCTATTTGATTTAGAGAAACTGAAGTCAGCAAGTGACGATAACTTGAAGACATCTTGTACCAATCTTGAAGTATTTTTAAAACATGGAAATCATTCAGATATTATAGGAGATGAGTTGTATTTTGAACTAACAGTTCTGAAAGATGTTTTGCCAGAGGAATGCAAGAAACCCGTTGAAGTGTTGAACTACTTGAAAGGAATGGAAGATTGTTATCCAAACTCATAGATTGCTTACCGGATTTTGTTGACGATTCTAGTTTCGGTTGTTTCAGCTGAAAAAAGTTTTTCAAAACTAAAGTTGATAAAGTCTTATTCGCGATCAACTATGTCACAACAAAGACTAAATGGTTTAACAATCATATATATAGAAGGAGACCTAGTTAGAAATTTAGATTATGAGAGTTTGGTAAAAGAGTTTACTGAAACAGAAGGAAGAAAAATTATGTTTTAATCGTTTGTTTCTTTAAATTTTGTTTAAATTTTGTTTTGGTTTATGAATATATATTTTTTAATTATATTATATTTATATTATAAAAGGCTCATTTTACTAAAGTTCGCCTTTGGCTTCTTTAAGGCTAGGCACCATACTTGTAGGAGTACAACTTTATTTCTTTTCTTCCTAGTATTTATTGGTTTTTCTTAATTATATTCTATTTTGAAATTTCAACAATTTCGTTATTTTTATTTTAAATAGTGTACAAACGTTTTGTAACAAATGATTATCATTAATGATATATTTAGACGGAAAATAATAATAATAATGTTTCTATGTAATTTATATTACTGCATGGATTGAAACTATACGAAATATATAGATACAATTTCGGATTATACAGTTCCGCATACAATCATATTCCGTGTCAGATAAAGTTAATTTAGAAAAATATTATTTAAGTTAATTTTGATATATCTTTTTTTTTTCTATTATTTGTAATAATACATTTATCGCTGAAAAAAAAAAGCAAGGAACTAATTTCCTTAACTAAAATTTTGAAACGATTAGAAGTGTTAATTTTTGTGTGTACTCAAGAATCAAAAACTAGAACCAGAACTTGTTAAAAAATCATTCCTTTATTAATGTTTAAAAAATCCTCTCAAAACTAAACACCAAGCTGAATTGATCAATATATATATGCTCTGTTTTTCTATTCTATTTTTCCTTTTTAGATTAGGATTACAACATATTCTTTTTATGATTCTCCTATTTTAATTTCCTTTATAGATTAGGATCTCAACTAACTAGATTCATATTTACTTTAAGGATATCTTCTAGAATCTTCTTGAAGTTTTACCCAACATTCACCCCTTTAAGCTTCAAGTTGTTCTTCAAGAGATCTTGAACTCCGATCATGTCTCTCATCTTCTTAAACTTGATTCTCGCCAAGGCTTTGGTAAGGATGTCTGCACGCTGTTCTTCTCCAGGCACATGCTCTACTTTGATGAAGCCGTTTGTGAATGTTTGTGAACATTCGATCAATCATTTCAATCTATTCTACGGATAAAATGAAAACGTTTGTGAATGTGTTTACTCCTTTTGTGAAAACAGGATTCTTGGTAAGCTCTATAGCCGACTTGTTGTCAATACGGATCATCGTCTTCTCATGCTTCTTCCCGGTGATCTCACTTAGCAAGTCTTGTATCCATATAGCTTGCTTAGCTGCTTCCGTAGCAGCCATGAACTCTGCTTCACATGAAGACAAAGCTACTATTTCCTGTTTTTGCGAACACCAAGTTATGGGAGATTCTCCGAGATAGAACACATGTCATGTGGTGCTTCTTCCATCGCCAGGGTCTGTGTTATGGCTGCTATCACTGTAGAAAACAATGTCTGATGCTCTTTTCTTGCATATGATCCCATAGCTTACCGTTCCTTGGATATACCTCAGTATTTGTTTCAAAGCATTGTCATGTGATTCTTTAGGATTATGCATGTATTTACTCAGAATCCCCACTGAGAATGAAAGATCTGGTCGAGAGTGTAAGAGATATCTCAAGCATCCAATCCTTCTTCTATACATGGTCGCATCAATCTCTGGCTCATCCAATCCTTTTGACATTTGCAAACCAAACTCCATTGGTATGTGTGTCAGATTACAGACATCTAAACCAGCTTCCTTAAGGATTCGACGAGCATAGGCTTCTTGCTTGATTTCAATTCCATTAATTCCCTGACTTACTTCAATACCAAGGTAGTAAGTAAGTTTACCGAGGTCGGACATCTCGAATTTTGCAGACATTCCAGCCTTAAACTCCTTGATGAGTTCCAATGTACTACCTGTTATGAAAAGATCATCTACGTATACAGCCACGATCAAAATCTTAACTCCTTCTTCCTTGCTATATACTGAACTTTCCTTTTGACACTTCTCAAACTTTAACGTTCTTAAAATTTGATCAAGTTTTGTATTCCAAGCCCGAGGAGCTTGACGTAGACCGTAAAGGGCTTTCTTGAGTTTGAAAACCTTGTATTCCTCTCCCTTCTTTTCAAACCTATCAGGTTGTGAAACATAAACAACCTCTGTTAGTTCACCAAGTAAAAACGCAGTTTTTACATCAAGGTGATGAATCTCCCATTCATGTGAGGCTGCTAATCCAATTAACATTCTGATCGATTCTAATCTTGCAACTGGTGCAAATACCTCATCAAAATCGATTCCTTCCCTTTGTGCATATCCTTTAGCAACAAGTCTGACTTTAAATTTGTTAATTGTTCCATCAGCATTCCTCTTGATCTTGAAAACCCACTTAAGACCAATTACTTTAACATCTTGTGGTTTCTCAACTAGATCCCATGTTCTGTTTTTTTCAATCGATTTTAATTCTTCTTGACATGCCTTTATCCATTCGACTGAATCTTTTGCTTCATGGTAGTTTGATGGTTCGTCATTGGGTGACAGAAGAAGAAACTCACATTCTTTATCAGCTTGAAGAGCATAATCTGTGAGATAGCTAGGAGGATTCCGTGTTCGAGTTGAACGTCGCAACAGAGCTATCTCTGTTTCAACATCATCATGATTTTGCTGTTCTTCTATCTCTGTTTCTTCTTGATCAACTTCTGGTTGTGTGCTGTTGTCCACGAATGATCCTTGTCCATTGTCAACAGCTGCTCCCCAAGTTAATCGAAACATCCCTTGTTGATCTCCTTCATTGTCTGCTCCCTTCAAATTCCAAGACTCCTTCTCATTGAAAACTACATCACGACTTACAACCACTCTCCTTGTGGTTGGATTATAAAGTCGATATGCCTTGGTTCCTGGTTCTATTCCAAGATGAACAAGCATCACTGATCGATCATCAAGTTTCTTCAAGTGCTCAGCTTCTACCTTTGCATGAGCAATGCATCCAAAAATCCTAAGATGTCCGATACTTGGCTTTCTTTCTCTTAGACATTCATATGGTGTCTGATTTTTTAGAGCTCGAGTGGGAACCCTATTGATCACATAAGTTGAATGTCTTACAGTTTCTCCCGATAAATAATTTGGAACATTCATAGCCTTAAGAATACTCCGCGTCATCTCCATCAATGTGCGATTTCTTCTCTCAACAACTCCGTTTTGTTGAGGAGTATACGGAGCTGTAAGGTGTCTTTTTATTCCATTAGTGTTACAGAAATCTTGGAAGTCTTTCGAGGTAAACTCCCCACCTCTGTATGTACGTAGAGTCACAATTTTCTTGTCACACTCCTTCTCCACAAGAGCTTTAAACGCTTGAAATTTCTCGAAAGCTGGACTCTTTTCTTTGAGTAGAATTGTCCACATATATCTAGTGTAATCATCCACTATTACAAAGATATATTGGTTTCTAGCAGCAGTAGCAGTTGATATAGGTCCACATAAATCTGCGTGTAGCAGCTCCAAGACTCGTGTAGACCTGTATTGTGTTGAATTTGGAAACACATGTCTTGTCTGTTTCCCTACCAAACACGATTCACACAACAATTTCTGATTTGTGATTTCAGGCATACCTTGTACCATTCCGTGTGTAGACATTGAGTTTAGTGTTTTGAAACTGATGTGGCCGAGTCTTGCATGCCATTTCCATGGTTCTTCATCTATCTTTGAATGTAAGCATGTTGGTGTGCCAAGTTTAAGACCGATCTTGTACATTCTATTAGGATAACGTGTTACCTTTGCCAGCAAGCATCCATTTTGGTCGCGTAGAGTGAAATTATCAGCCTTCTTTCTCACATCACATTCACATTTTGTAGCTTGTCCTAGGCTTAGAATGTTACTTTTCAACGTTGGGATGTAGTAGATGTCTGTTAAAAGTCTTTGTTCTCCGTTTTTTCCTTCAAAGAGTATTGATCCCTTTCCTTCAATACTTACACACGATCCATCACCAAATTTCACCTTTCCATTGATGTTCTCATTTAGTTCAGAAAAATATCCTTTCTCACCTGTCATATGGTTGCTTGCACCATAATCTAAATACCAAATTCCATCTTCCCTTTTGTTTGTCTCATACTTTCTTGGAATTACCTTCTCCTCATTCAAGAACACAAATTCATGCATATACAAGACTGTATCTGCTTCTTCTGTCTCGTTTTTGTTGAGTTCTTGAATCCTATCAATCTTTATTGGACAAGCGGATGCGAAGTTACCATGTTTTTCACATTGGAAACAGATGTATTTTGTTCTTTGTGTTGAGAATTCCCTGAACCAGAAGAACTCCCTTGTCTACGTCCTCTGCCTTTGTTCCCTCTTCCACGTCCTCTGCTTCTACCTCGACCTCTACCTCTACCAGTATCTCCTTCTACATGTGTGAACAAGAGATTTTGCTGAGTTTCTTGTGCAGCAGCTTCTCCATTTATACGAGACTCAAAAGCTTTAAACCGCCCAATGATGTCTTCAAAACTAGTTTTATTTAGATCCAAGACTTGTTCAAGAGAAGCAATGGGATGTATAAACTTATTAGCACATAAGCTGTTCATAAACTTTTTCACCAGCTTTGGTGCATCAAGAGGTTGACCTAAAGAGGCTGTTGTCGATGTTATCTCTGATATCTTTCTTGAGAAGCTATCGATAGTATCTGAATCTTTCATCCTTAAACGTTCAAATTCAGACATTAGAGTTTGAAGACGTGCGTCTTTAACTCGTTCTACTCCTTGATTAATCGATTTTATCGATTCCCAGATTTTTTTTGGTGAGTCCTTTTCACCGATTTCCAACGTAAGATTTTCTGGTATGGATTGGTATAATAAGGCTGTTGCAACGTCGTTCTTTTCCTCATTATCTGTTCCTGGATCAATCGCAATCCAAGCTTTGTGGACTTTCAGTGTCGCTTTCATCCTTAATGTCCAGACGGCGTAGTTCGTCGTATTCAACTTCGGACATTTAACGGCGGATGATGATGTAGGTGTACTGACCTCCGGTTTTGATTCAGCCATGATTCGTAGGAGTTCCTTTTTCTCTTCAGGATTTGCTCTGATACCAAATCAAGAATCAAAAACTAGAACCAGAACTTATTAAAGAATCATTCCTTTATTAATGTTTAGAAAATTCTCTCAAAACTAAACACCAAGCTCAATTGTCTTTCTTCCTCTAATCGATCAATATATATATGCTCTGTTTTCCTATTCTATTTTTCCTTTTTAGATTAGGATTACAACTAACTAGATTCCTATTTTCTTTAAGGATATCTTCTATGAAGTTTTACCCAACATGTACATGTCTATAAAATTTAACTTTGAATCAATTACTTAATTTAACCGTTTGTTTTATTTCCGTTTATATTAGTAAGTTCTCTTTTTAATCATTGACAAAGCAGCAGTTGAAACACAAATAAGAGTGTAGTGGATAAGTAAATGTGGGAGAATGGGGTTAATTTCAGTGTATTTTGTTCTTCTTTTTTAATCATGAGAATAAAAGAAATTATACATCAGTCAAATATAAAACGTTGGATCATTAATGATTGCTATTAAATATTTATATATATATATATATATATATATATATATGAATCTCTAATCGGCCCATATTACCTGAAAAGCATAATATTGAATCAAAATTGATGAATAATTAACTATTAGTGAATAAGAAGAGCCCAAATAAAAGTTGATGTAACAAAAATAGCATAATATGCAATTAACATCGAGCTGGTGTAATTAGTTAGCTCGAAGCCAACATTAAGTATCACACTGTAGGTATCAGCTAAGGCTAAGAATCCAACAAAAAAATCTGTCTGTGTTTGCTTTTCTCCCCCTTCCAAACCCTAGACAGTTGATGAAGCTCCAGCATAACTTAAACACCATTGATCTTCCTTAATACGCCCAAGTTTTATCAGGTATTCGCCCGAATAATCAAAAAAGAATTTCTCTGCATTAACAGCAACATGTTTTTTGAGTAAATATTTACTTCTTTATCGATTTCTTCAAACTCATCAGAGCCTACATTTTCTTGGCTAGAAACATTTTGAACAATGTTTTCGATTTCTTGTTGTGCATGTATGATGTCTTTAGTGGACTCGACAGCTATAGCAACTTCTGATGATTTTGTTCCATGGCCACATCGCCTACTTCCTCGACTATACGACATCTTGAATTTACTTTTATAACAGATAGCCACGTCTCATATCTTTGCTTTATACGAGGATAACACACTTGTTTTGTGTGACATGCTAGAATAAAATGGTCAAACTTGGAATATGTTTGGTTTTCATTTACATCGATTACCCCGAACTGATTAGTACGGACGCCTTAACCTATTGTTGTATTGTACCAATGATATTGTAGTAAAATGCATCACAAAGGCACTGCAAAACTCTCATAATTTTGCAAGAGAGAAACTACATCGCAAGTGCATCGCATTTTTGCTAGTATTTGCGATGCACTTTACAGTGTTGCAAACGTCTTGCAAAAGCAATGCAAATGATTCGCAAACTTTCGACGCTTGTTTTTCCTTGCAAACTTGCGACGCTATCGCGAGAATCAGATTCACATCACATCAGCATCGCAAAAGGGCAGCAATCTTGCGATGTAAAAATGGCATCACAAAATGGCATTGCAAATACCTTGTTTTCTTGTAGTGAATGGGCAAATGACCTTTCAGATCTAGTTAGGATGATTATACTACTCAAAGGATTCAAAAATTGTTTTGATCACTAACCCACTTTCATGTAATCTTTGTTATTTTATGGATACAAAATTCATGTGTAGGAAGTCGTATACATACTACCCAAAAGGTTTTGAGGTATGAAGTAAAAAATAACCGAGGTAAAGATCCAAACATTTAGAAGACAACTGTTTAGTATTAGTAGTTACTCAAACCTTTGAACTCTATAAGATCTCAGATAAAGTCCAAATATTGGAGCTTCTGCAATTATTAGGTTTTTTTCTGCGCTTATCTGATTATATATAAGATTTTTCCATTTCGTCTATATGTAGGCGTAATCTAAATGTAGATTTTTCAAAAAAAATGTATAGTCATAGATCAAGTTTAAGTTACATGAGAATAGAGGTTGGAATTTTTGGTGATTTGCAATTAGGTGATTTAGTCTTTCGATTCAAATGATAAGTTCTACCTCTAATGATTTTTTGTCTAATTTTGATACTGATATGTTCCACCATTATTGAAAATTTGCTTAATTTTGAAGATATTAAGCCATCAGAACAGTGTCCTTTTAAGCAATAATGAAGATTCAGTAAAGACATCAAGATTCAGCTACTGACTAAACCGGAAATTCACATCAATTTCATATCCCTGTCTGAAAAAATCCGAAGTCTATATACACAGTACAATTAATTAGGTAAAATTAATTAAGAATACCTCATTAAAACTTCCAATAGATGAGAATCTGCACTTGGTCCAGCAACTTCCATACCAAAAGAATCAAATAGCATACATTTCGTGTCACATGTGCGATTTATTCTTTTAAGATGATGTTTGTACCTGAAGAACATAATATATATATAATTAGTTTATGTTGTTGGATAAGCTTGAGATATCTTGAGAACCAAGCTAGTTTGGTTTAGGTTATTTTTTCGGTTTGGATTAAAGTTTTTGTTTTCTCTTATTGTTTTGGTTTATTCGAACATATATATATGAGAAGATACATGAGATTTTGTTGTTGAGAGATTTAAGGGTTTGAGTTATTTCCCTTTGTTGAGTTAATAATAGAAGGACTTCTTATTATATTTTCTCTTGTTTCATCGATTTCTTCTTCTTAGTTTGTGATTGATATTGTCGAAATCTAGATTTCGTATCAGAGCAAGGTTAAAGAAACATGGTTAAGGACGGAAAGAAGATCCAAGGCGAAGAAGAAACTTCGAGTGGTGAAGGAATGGTGACGATGAAAGTTGGAGGAAGCTCTTCACAAATCAAGTGCCCTATGCTTACGAAAGACAATTACACGGTGTGGGCTATACGAATGAAGATAGCCCTCAAAGTAAACGAGGTATGAGAAGCAGTTGAGACAGGTGAAGATTCAGGTAAGAAGAATAATATGGCCATTGCCCTATTGTTCCAATCGATACCCGAATCCTTGATTTTGCAAGTAGGAGAGCTCGATCAAGCAAAGTCCGTGTGGCAGGCCATTAAAACACGTTATGTTGGAGCTGAACGTGTCAAGGAAGCTAGACTTCAAACACTTATGACAGAATTTGATCGACTTAGAATGAGGGAATCAGATACAATTGATTCGTTCGTGGGAAAACTTTCAAAAACTGCATCGAAAACATATTCACTTGGTGAAACAATTGAAGAGACGAAACTTGTGAAATTTTTGAAAAGTTTACCGCGGACAAGGTACATTCACATCGTTGCTTCTTTAGAACAAGTTCTTGACCTAAAGACAACTAGCTTTGAGGATATTGTTGGAAGGTTGAAAGCGTATGAAGAAACAATTGGGGCTGAGGATGAGGAACAAGAAAAACAAGAAAAATTAATGTATACCCCGTTGGAAGAGAATAGTAGTGGCAGTCGAGGAAGAGGAATAGGTGGTTGTTTTGGTGGAAGAGGAAGGGGACGAGGTCATTATGGTTCCGACCAGAACCGTCAATGGAATGATAGAGAACGGGGGAATAGGGTAACGTGCTTTAGGTTTGAGAAGCAAGGTCACTATGCTTCAAATTGTCCAGATCGGTTGCTAAAGCTCGAATCAAGCATAATGTGCTTTAAGTGTGACAAGAAAGGTCACTATGCAGTAAACTGTCCCGATCGAATGATGAAATTGCAAGAGTCCAAGGAGATAAGTGACAATGAGACACAAAAGGCTGACACGTTGATGATGCACGAAGTGATATTCTTGAATGAGAATAAGGTGAATACGAGTATATTCGAAGAAAAACATGATTCGAGCAGAATTTGGTATCTCGACAATGGAGCTAGTAATCATATGTATGGAAAGGCTAGGTTTGTCAACATTGATGAGAGTATAACCGGAAAGGCTAGCTTTGGGGATGCCTTACGAATTGATATTAAAGCACAAGGCTCTATTCATTTTGTGCTCAAGAACAAAGAAACGAAGTTTCTTCATCATGTTTACTATATTCCTAAGTTGAAGAGTAATATTATTAGTCTTGGCCAGGCAACGGAATTGGGGTGTGAAGTACAAATGAAGAATGATGTGCTAACTCTGTATGATCGTCTAGGCCAAGTGTTGATAAACACAACTCGTTCAACAAATCGACTTTATAAAGTCGTATTAGAAGCTAAAGTCGTTTAACAGCTACACTTAATGTGTTCGAAGGAATCAATGAGATGGCATGCTCGGTTGGGTCATGTAAATCCAGAAACTATGAAGCTCATGATCAACAAAGGGTTAGTAGAGGGTCTACCTAGGATTAGTATCGAGAAAGAGATGTGTGAATCATGCTTTCGTGGGAAACAAGCACGAAAACCTTTCCCGCAAGCAACAAGCTTTCGAGCTACTAGACCTATAGAACTAATACATGGAGATCTTTGTGGACCCATCACACCTAAAACTCCAGCACATAAGAGGTATGTGTTAGTTCTTATTGATGATTACTCACGTTATATGTGGACAATTTTGTTGAAGGAGAAAAGTGAAGCTTTCGAGAAGTTTAAATCCTTCAACAATATGGCCGAACTAGAGTCAAGAGAGTTGATTCAAACGTTGAGAACAGATAGAGGAGGAGAGTTTATGTCTCTTGAGTTCCAAAGCTACTGTCAAAAACACAGGATACAAAGACATTTAACTGCTCCATATTCACCTCAACAAAACAAGGTGGTTGAGAGATGTAATAGAACATTATTGGAGATGACACGAAGTATGTTGAAGCATATGAGTATGCCGCATGAGTTGTGGGGAGAAGCAGTTCGACACGCTACTTATCTCATAAATAGAGTAGCTACAAGGTCGTTGGTTGATAAAACACTGTAGGAGATGTTTAAAGGAAGAAAGCCTAATCTTGAACACCTAAGGGTGTTCGGTTGTACCTCGTATGCTTGAACAGAACATGTAGGTCGGAGAAAGCTCGATAATAGGTCTCAAATACTAGTGCACTTGGGTGTGGAACCAGGCTCTAAGGCGTACAAAATGTTTAAAGCTACTACTAAGAAATAGTAGTAAGACGAGACGTTATTTTTGATGAAGAAAGAGCTTGGACTTGGGATAAACCAAAAATGGGAGTGAGTGATGGCTCGGGTGTATTTGAGATCGAGACACAAGCAGGGGAAGAAGAGACCACGTATGTAACCACCCCGAGCTACGAGCTAGAAGATCACGCTCCGGTCCAAGAAGTCACGGAAGCTGCCGAGACTGCCGAAAATGACGAGACCGAAGCGGATGAGGGAGAGTCGGACGAGGAACCTAGTCCGAGACGATCATCTCGATCATCGGTAACACCACGGTATTTGAGTGACTATGAAATCTATTTGGCTGAACTAGAAGGAGAACGTCTTCTACTCTCTTTGAATGAAGAACCTTGGTGTTTTAGTGAAGCTAAACAATTAAAGGTTTGGGTAGATGCTTGTGAAGATGAGATTCTTTCTATAAGAAAAACCAAACTTGGGATTTGGTAGAGTATCCTATTGGTTGTAAACCAATTGTGTTAAAGTGGGTGTTTAAGATCAAAAGGAACTCTGATGGTAGCATTAACAAGTACAAAGCAAGGCTGGTGGCAAATGGATACGTTCAAAAACACGGGATTGATTACGATGAAGTCTTTGCACCCGTAGCAAGGATTGAGACAATCCGCCTTATTGTAGCACAAGCAGCTACCAAAGGCTGGGAGATACATCACATTGACGTAAAAAACGGCCTTCCTTCATGGAGATTTGAAGGAGGAAGTTTATGTAGTACAAACGGAGGGTTTTAAAGTTGTAGGAAGTGAGGACAAGGTCTATAAACTGAGAAAGGCACTCTATGGGCTGAAGCAAGCTCCAAGAGCATATAATGATAAGCTCAATAAGGTTCTTTGTAACCTAAAGTTTCATCGGTGTTCAAAAGAACCATCACTCTACCGAAAGAAAGAAGGCGGACATCTTGTCATGGTCGCAGTTTATGTCGATGATCTCTTAGTCACAGGTTCGTTGTTAGAGTTAGTACTGGAGTTCAAGAAAGAGATGGCAAGACGTTTTGAAATGAGTGACCTTGGCAAGTTGACTTATTATCTTGGGATTG
The DNA here is from genome assembly GCA_023374145.1 of Lepidium sativum. Classification (NCBI taxonomy): domain Eukaryota; kingdom Viridiplantae; phylum Streptophyta; class Magnoliopsida; order Brassicales; family Brassicaceae; genus Lepidium; species Lepidium sativum. The sequence continues at coordinate 12,844 of JAKUCM010000066.1, read as the reverse complement.
AGGTGCATCAATTTGAAGGAGGCATTGCACTAAACCAAGGTAGATATGCATACAAAATACTGACCGAGACTCACATGGATGGTTGCAATGCTTGTCACGTTCCTATGGAGATGAACCTAAAGTTAACCAAATCGGACAAAGAGAGGAGTGTTGATGCAACAGAATATAGAAGAAGCATTGGTTGTCTTAGATATCTATTGCATACACGACCAGATTTTTCTTATCTTGTTGGAGTACTAAGTAGGTATATGCATGACCTTAAGGAATCACATGGGTCGGCCCTAAAACAGATCTTGAGATACTTACGAGGTACGTTAAAGCTTGGTTTGGTGTTTCGGTCGGAGGATAGTTTGAAACTGATCGGATATAGTGATAGCTCTCACAATATGGATATGGATGACGGAAGGAGTACTACGGGTCATGTATTCTATCTAAACAATTGTCCTATCACGTGGTGTTCACAAAAGCAAGAAACCGTTGCATTGTCATCGTGTGAGGCTGAGTTTATGGCTGAAATGGAGGCTGCAAAACAACCTATTTGGCTACAAGAATTGCTTGGAGAAGCTGTCGGTAAGACTCATGACCAAACCGTACTATGAGTGGACAACAAATCAGCCATAGCTCTCACAGAGAATCTAGTGTTTCATGGACGAAGCAGACACATACATACAAGATATCATTTTATAAGAGAATGTGTTGAGAATGAACAAGTGGAGATGGAACATGTACCCGGGAGTGAACAAAGAGTGGACATTTTGACAAAAGCACTTGGAAGATTACGGTTCAAAGAGACACGAGACCTTATCGGAGTTGTGGACATCGACAATCTCAACCTTAAGGGGGAGAATGTTGGATAAGCTTGAGATAGCTTGAGAACTAAGCTAGTTTGGTTTAGGTTATGTTTTTCGGTTTGGATTAAAGTTTTGGTTTTCCCATATTGTTTTGGTTTATTCGAGTGTATATATATATGAGATTTTGTTGTTGAGAGATTTAAAGGTTTGAGTTATTTCTCTTTGTTGAATTAATAAGAGAAGGACTTCTTATTATATTTTTCTCTTGTTTCATCGATTTCTTCTTTTTAGTTTGTGATTGAGATTGTCGAAATCTAGATATGTAATTTTTCAGAGCAAAATACATGGCAAAAGACCAATGAAATTATCATAACCTTGTAGTAACAGATCTTGAAAAATTTAGGTTTTTGAGTAGTTGTGGTTGGATTGTTGTCTATGAGTGTCTCTTTGAAAACATTTTTGTTGCATTTCTTGCAGACAAAATATTACAAACCATGGTCAGTGTCAATGGCAAATATTTTGACCATGCTTCATCTATTTGCATAAGCTCGTATACGGTTTTCGTAAGTATTGGAGATAAAATTCAGGGCTTACAGAAGTAAGATACTGAAAGAGAACAATCTTTTATTAGTTACTCACAATTAAACCGAAATAAATTAATAATAAAGAATAAACGATTATACAATCCATCACATGATACCAAGTGCTACATTAATATCATGTATTTGGACAGTAATATTAACTGCTAGCGATACTCTTGTTGTAATAATCAAACATTGACGATAATGCATGGTAAATGAAACCTTTCTTTGGACTGATTTATCATTCACATGTTTATTACTAATAATTGTCACATGTTTATCATCACATGTATGTATATAATCCGACCAAATATAAACCTACCTTTGGGTCGATTTAATATTCGCATGAATATATATACATATAACATTTAATATAACATCTTGCATCAATTAATCCACTTCAAATAATAAACTTGCATAATCAAATTTATCTATTGATTTTTTTAAATTATATTTTTATTCTTGCACAGCCATATATTAAAAAGTTTCTGGAAATTTTGTGCAAGTATTTATCTGTAGCCTAATGGTTGAAGAAGAGAAGGAATAATGCAGAACGATTCACAGAACTCGGGTTCGAGTCCTCCCTGTGACAAAAACGTTAAATTACAGATCAGTCTGCCCGGGCCCGCGGCCCAATTAATTTTTTTTAATTGGGCCTAAGTCCAAAAAAATAGGCCCAATAGAAACGAGTTTTGATGTTAAAACCTAAGTTTATACTCATCAAAAACACAGCCGCCATGGCAGATCGAAACTTTAGTTCAACATTTTTTCGAAAAAAATTTCGAGAATTTCGAAAAAATAATTTTAACCACAAATCCCAAAATTCATATTTATATTTTAACATGAACGAAAAATCAGATTCAACAATCTGAATTTTTACCCAATAATAAATCCAAATTTATTAATAAAAATAGCCTTATTATCATAAACCTTTGAAAAAATTCAGATTCAACAATCTAAATTTTCAGTAAATAAATAAATCTGAAATTAATGATAATAAACTTGATTATCAAATAGAAACTGAACATGGTGCTCTGATGCCAATTGTTGGAATTATTTTATTCCATAAACCTAAACATGCCAGTTCCTGATTAATATAAACGTAAGCGGAAGCGTACCTATTGGATCCATATTGATATGATCATGGAAAACAGAAAGGAAGCTAAGGAGAGCTTGGAGCTAAGCAATGAAGATCATGAGAAAGCTTTAGAGATTCCAGTCGGTCCAATTACAAGATCAAGGGATAAACAAATCAAGGAGAGCATTTGTGGATTTATTCAAGGCCTTTTGGACAAAGAACAACATAAGGAATCCATTGTACTTTATACTTGCCAAGTCCAAACCACTTTGAGCCTTCTACAAGTCCAAGAGAAGTCCTAAATCAAGTCTTAATGTTCAGCCCATGAATAATGACGAATTTGGAAGACTAAAATATATTTTGGAGGCCAAAAGTTCAAGAGTCCTTGTCATTCAAGTCATAGTAAATTGTGACATTTACTTGTCATTTACTTAGTAGTCTTTACTCTTTATATTTAAGACATTCAATAAGTTTAGAGGAATCTAGAGAGTCCTTTCTCTTCTCTTATAAAATCATGTTATTTCTCATTTGTGAGGATCCAACTTTTTATCAATAAATTTGAGAGTGATTCTCTTTTTGTTCTTTGTGAACTTTTCGATCTTTCTTGGTGTGTCATATCCAAAGGATCAAACTGATTTATCAAGTGATTTCCATCACACTTGTGTGGCCATTCCTAGCCATTGGCGTGAAGGGGCGAGTCGAAATAGCAACAATCTTTGGTTTAATATACTAAAGGTGGGGGCTACTCGAGTCAACATTCCGTGGTTCCACCACCTTGCTTAATTGAAGGCGAGTTGAAACAACAACAATCTTAGGTTTGATATACCTAAGGTGGGGGTTACTCAAATTCTTTGAAGACCAAGGACTATCCTTACAACTTGGAGTGAAGATTCCTTCGGGATTCCGCGTCATTTGGTATCAGAGCACACTTCCAAGTTAATTAATCTTTTCATTTTCTATCTAGTAAGTTTCTATCTTTTCATCTTCTACCTTTCCAACTTCTATATTTTCATCTTATATTTCTCCATCTTCTATCTTTTCATCTTTTATCTTTTCATTTTCTATCTTTCCAACTTTTATCTTTTCATATTTTCTTCTTAATTAATTAAAGAAAAAAACAAAAAAGCAAGAAAAAAGAAAAAATAAAAGAGAAAATCAAAACAAGAAAAAAAACTCTTGATCTTCTATTATTTATAACAAAACAAAAAATCTTATTCGTTGTTTGTTTGTGTACCAAGATTTATCTAAAAATTTAAGTTGTGTGATACTTGTTAGGTCATTGACCCTTGGGGAAAACAAATCAAAGTGTATTTGATTAGTTTTATAAGAACATTTTGAGATTCAAAAAGAGAGGAAAAATGCATAAGGTTGTGAGAACATTTGAGAGAAAAGCCAATAACTTGAGGGAAACACTTGTGTGTCAAACACTGAGAGATTGTGAGACATTTTTCTATTAACAAATCTTTTTTACTGGTTCTATGTATGTCAAACGACAATAACGACAATCCGGAAGGTGAGCAAATACAACGAATTCCAAATCTCCAAATTCAAGCTTTAATGGGAGAGATGAACGTTTGGATCAAGCCGTCAATGAACGTTTGGATCAAGTTCAAAATGAGATAGCACTTAGGCAACAACCTCGGCTGCCTAACGTACAAGGAGATCCACCACCGGCGGAAGTACAAAGAGGCGGTTTTGACTACTATGGTCGAGATGGACACTCATCCACCTCGTGTCGAAGGAGACCTAGATGAGCTAGGGAAGAAAAAGGTCGGGCTTAAGATAATTTAGGGGAACTTAAGCTGAAAATTTCATCATTTTAAGGAAAGAACGATCCAGATGCCTATCTCGAATGAGAGAAAAAGATTGAACTCGTTTTTGATTGTCAAAACTATTCTGAGCTCAACAAGGTTCGAGTTGCAGCCACTGAATTTTGTGATTATGCTATTAATTGGTGGGATCAAGTGGTGACAAGCAAGAGAAGAAATAGAGAAAGACCCATTGAGACTTGTGAAGACATGAAAACCTTGATGAGACGACGGTTCGTTCCTAGTCACTATCACCGAGAGTTACATCAAAAACTAAGGAGATTGGTGCAAGGCAGCCGAAGTGTGGAGGAATATTTTCAAGAGATGGAAATACTTATGATGAGAGCTGATATAGACGAAGATCGTGAGGCTACCATGGCCAGATTTCTTAGTGGTTTAAATCGTGAGATCCAAGACCAAGTAGAGATGCAACACTATGTGGAATTGGAAAATATGTTGCATAAGGCTATCTTGGTGGAGCAGCAACTCAAGAGGAAGGGTAGCACACGTCAAACTTATGGCATGATTTCTAGTACTCAACGTCCTAGCTACTCATGCGAAGACAAAAGTGTTCCAAAGCCAAAGTTTGAATCCAAACCGAATACTAGCCGACAAGACGTCAAAGGTAAAGCTGAACCCTCTTCTACAAGAAATCGTGATGTGCAATGTTTTAAATGTCATGGCAGGGGACTTTATGCAAATAAATGCTCAAACAAGAGGGCCATAATACTTAGAGTCAATGGAGAGTACGAAACCAAGGAAGAAGTGGTTTCAGATTCTATGTCATCTCAAGATGAGCTGGAGTTACCTGCAACCAAAGATGATCTTTTGGTGCTAAGGTCTTTGAGTGTGCAAGGTAAACTAGAGGAGAACGTGCAGCGTGAGAATCTATTCCACACGCGATGTGTTGTTCTTGATAAGGTTTGTAGTCTTATAATTGATAGAGGGAGCTGTACGAATGTGGCGAGTACTACACTTGTGGAGACACTGGGATTGACTACTCGAAAACATCCCAAGCCGTATAAGCTTCAATGGTTAAGTGAGTTTGGAGAACTCAAAGTGTCAAAGCAAGTTGTGGTTCCATTTAGCATTGGGAAGTATAAAGACGAAGTGATTTGTGATATTGTGCCAATGCAGGCTGGGCATATTCTTCTTGGGAGACCGTGGCAGTTTGATCGGAAAGTTGTTCATGATGGTTTCACCAACAAGCATTCATTTGGTTATAAGGGAAAATGGTTACGCTTGTTCATATGACTCTTAATGAGATGTACCAAGATTCTATGAGTGACTCAAACACAAAACACCAAAAAGAGAGTGAGATTGAGAGAGAAACACAAAAAAATAGTGAGCTTAAGAGTGAAACACACAAAGAGAGAAAAAAGAGAAAACACCAAAATTTCTTTGTGAGGTCAAGTGAGATAAAGAGAGCTTTGGTTTCACATCAGCCTATATTTGTACTTATGTACAAAGAGGTCTTTACAAGTTCTACTAACCTTGACCCCGGTTTTCCTAGTGGTGTTTCTTCTTTGTTGCAGGATTTTGGAGATGTATTTCCAGATGAGAACCCTAGTGGTTTACCTCCAATCCGAGGGATTGAGCATCAAATAGAATTTGTACCCGGAGCATTCATTCCAAACCGTCCAGCCTATAGAACCACTCCGGAAGAGACAAAGGAGTTGCAAAGGCATGTGAGTGAGCTGATGGAGAAAGGATATATCCGTGAGAGCATGAGTCCATGTGTCGTGCCCGTTTTACTAGTTCATAAGAAGGATGGAACTTGGCGCATGTATGTTGATTGTAGATTCATCAATAATATCACGAGCATTCAAGTAGATGGGAAAAAGAAAGCTAAGATGGTCGAGAAGCTTCATGAAAAGACGAGGCTTAACATTGAGCAAAAGACTAAGCAATATCAAAACCAAGCCAACAAAGGAAGGTGTGAGAAGAGCTTTACACCCGGAGACAAAGTTTGGGCTCACATGAGGAAGAAACTATTTCCAGCTCAAAGGAAGTCTAAGATAATGCCAAGGGTCATTGGGTCATTTTGAGTCTTGAAAAAGATCAATGAAAACGCCTACAAGATAGGCTTGCCAAGTGAGTATAAAATCAGATCTAGCTTTAACATTTCTGACTTGAGTCATTTTGATGCAGATGAACCTGATTTAAGGTCAAATCCTTTTCAAGAGGAAGGGGATGATATGATCATGGAAAATAGAAAGGAAGCTAAGGAGAGCTTGGAGCTAAGCAATGAAGATCACGAGAAAGTTTTGGAGATTCCAGTCGGTCCAATTACAAGATCACGGGCTAAACAAATCAAGGAGAGCATTTGTGGATTTATTCAACGCCTTTTGGACAAAAAACAACATAAGGAATTCATTGGACTTTATACTTGCCAAGTCCAAACCACTTTGAGCCTTCTACAAGTCCAAGAGAAGTCCTAAATCAAGCCTTCTACAAGTTCAGCCAATGAATAGTGACGAATTTGGAAGACTAAAAGATATTTTGGAGGCCAAAAGTTCAAGAGTCCTTCTCATTCAAGTCATAGTAAATTGTGACATTTACTTGTCATTTACTTAGTAGTCTTTACTCTTTATATTTAAGACATTCAATAAGTTTAGAGGAATCTAGAGAGTCCTTTCTCTTCTTTATAAACTCATGTAATTCTCATTTGTGAGGATCCAACTTTTTATCAATAAATTTGAGAGTGATTCTCTTTTTGTTCTTTGTGAACTTTTCGATATTTCTTGGTGTGTCATATCCAAGGGATCAAACTGGTTTATCAAGTGATTTCCATCACACTTGTGTGGCCATTCCTAGCCATTGGCGTGAAGGGGCGAGTCGAAATAGCAACAATCTTTGGTTTAATATACTAAAGGTGGGGGATACTCGAGTCAACATTCCGTGGTTCCACCACCTTGCTTAATTGAAGGGAGTTGAAACAACAACAATCTTAGGTTTGATATACCTAAGGTGGGGGTTACTCAAATTCTTTGAAGACCAAGGACTATCCTTACAACTTGGAGTGACGATTCCTTCGGGATTTCGCGTCACATAGCTTATGATTTGAACTTTAGGAAATATGGCTCTTCCACAACGAACCCTGAATAGTCTGAGGTCTCTGTTGATGGGATGCAGAGAGTTTCTGAATTTCTGATTAGGGTTGTTATGGGGACCATAACCTTTCTATTTATATATAGAAATAATATCTAATTCGGCCCTTCATCAAATTAGAAATTACATAATGTATCCACAATAAATTTTTCATAACACTTATGCCCCCAGTCAATTACTTTATACCAAAGTGACCACATAAATTTTGACTTCTTAGATAATAACTCTAACACATTAATTAATACACGTGTGACCCTCAAATAATTCTTACACATCTCTAATTCATCTCTATATTTATTTTAAGTGCTATTTTAGAATAAGATCTTCTCCAACTATATATTCAACTCTAAAATATTGGTATGCAATTTTTTCTTCAATATTTTTGGCAGTACTATTTTTTCCTATTTTAAAATTGATATTTTTTTTACAAAATAGTCCCTTAACCTTTTATAAGTTGTATAAATAATTATTAATTATTATAAATGATCAACAAATCTAAATTATAATTAAATTTTAGAAAATTAATTAAATCTTAATTATTATAAGTAATTAATTAATATCTAGATAATAACTGAATATTAAATATTAAAAATTAATATTATAGATGAGAAATAAACTTCAAAAAAGTAATTAAATTTAAATATTATAAAATAAGATTAAAAACCTAGGAGAAATAATTAATATACGACAAATCTAAACTTCGAAAATATGAAGACCATACACATAATTGGTTCATAATAATGAAAAGCTTATGGACTAAACAACACAAAATCCATAGAATTAAACTCCAAAATATGATAAATTTTCAAAAAATAAATAAACGGGGTTCAATAACAAATTTTAGAAAAGTAGGTATTACCGATAAATTTAAAATAAAATATACTTAGAATATTCTTTTATAGAACAAAAAAGAAAAATATATTGGAATAAAACACATTTCTATTATAAAATTCCTATATGTTAGAATTGAAAAGTAGAGAAATACACCGGAGATGGTCTAAGAATTTATTATATAGATATTGAAATTTTAATTATATTTTTTAAGAACAAAAAAGCAAGATTTAATTTAATTGGTATGATAATGTAGACAAATTTTGTTATGTGTTTATCATGAGATATAAGACTTTATTATACATAACTAAGTTCAAGCCATTATTCAGTATTTGGTATTAAAAACTTATAGTGTAAATATTAAATTTTTGATCATATTACAGAGAAAATGGTCAAACAAATACTCAACATAGCTAAATTAACATCAAATTAACAGATTTGCTAAATTAATATTGAATTATCGTTGACTGAGCTAATTTAGATAAATAGACTAACAGTGTTACTGTTTATGTCAAAAAATAGTTAACTTTAAAACAACGACCAAATTAATATTGAACTACATATTTGCCAAATTAATACTGAACTTAACATTTATTGAGCCAATTTAGGTATACACACTAACGCGACATCCGAACTAAAATGTCGAGTATCTAATAGGTCCCAAAACAAATTCAGGTCTGGGTATGAAAATTTTATACCCATTTAGAAACCACATATGTATCAATTCAGTGTCGGGTCAGATCCGCTCAATTTTGGGTCGGTTCGGGTCCATATTTTTTGTATCCATTTAGTAACCAAATACAATTCGGTTCAGTTTCAATACACGTTCCTATTCGGGTTGGATACAAATATTAGAATTTTTGTTTTACAGTTCACTATATATTTGAGTATTTCATAACCAAAATATAATTATGTACCCAAAACATACCTGAATATCCAAAAAAATACCTAAATACCCTAAATTCTTTCGAAGAATTATCCCAAAATCCCATATACGTTTACATGTATATGGGTCAATCGGATACCCATTCTGGTGTTGGTTTGATGCTGGGTATTACCCAAAACCCATGAATATAGACGAATGGAAACCATGAGATATATTCCTCAGTTTTGGATTGGTATTGGTTCAAATGTTGCATTAGTCAACATACCTAATTGGCTCAGACAATAGTAAGTTCATTATTAATTTGTCAAATATATAGCTCAATATTAATTTGGCCATTTTTTGAAATTTTTTTTTGAACAGTGAAAAGTAACAATGTTAGTCAATGTGTCTAAATTGCCTTAGTCAGCGCTAATTCAGAATCAATTTAGTAAATATGTAAGTTTGGTATTAATTTAGTTATTTTGCAAGTTGAATATTTGTTTGGCCATTTTCTCTTACATTATATTGAAGTAAAAGAGCAAGATTTTAATGATGGACAAGAAGAACATTGTAGAAGTGTAAAAGGATAGAGACTAGGACACAACAACTTCTATCAGAAAGCGCCTATCCAACTCTTAAACTTGTTTTTATTGAAGTAAACTTTTTTACAAAAATCTTACTCTGCTGGTTACAATTCTCATAAACAAACAAAAAAAAACAAAACAACACTCAAACACCAAACAATGGTTCAAAAGCTTTTTTTCTGTTGAGAGCTCATCTTCTAGATCATAACTTTGGAGATTTTTTTATGGACTTTGACTTGGAATCTATACATCTTCAGTCTTCTCCTTTTTATATCATAATCAGACACCACATCGTACATGTTCAGAAATAGAGTACAAACAAGACAAGCATAAGATACATGGGAATATAACATAATGCATCACAAACAAATTCCCTCGATGATTAACCAAAATAGCCCATGTTCCAATCTGATTCAAAACAAAATGCTGCAAATAACATCAAAGGGCAACAATCATAAAAGGCTTATAGGTATATGATCATAGTGAAAGACAGAGAACTTACTTGTCACAAGCAAGGATTCCAGTAACATAATTGCTCATCGTATTACATGTTGAGTATGTGCAGCAGGCAGTCCTTTGTTGTCCCTAGCATACGAGCCATTGTTATCTTTAGCAGACGTGCCTTTGTTGTCCTTAGCAGATGTTCTCATTTTCCCGTGAGCAGCATGGTAACGTGATGGTTTGTGCACATAAGCAATCTTAGGTTGTCCCTGAGTCTTAGCAAGAATATGATCTTGTTGAGTACACAGGTTGAAAAACTTACCCAGATAAGGCAACCAAAACTTGGATTCAAGATTATGTGCCACTACGAGAACATGTTCATAGACTATCTAGCCAAATCTGAAGGGCATTCCCTTAAGTAACTTGTACGCAATCCTAGCACAAAGTTTGTGACCATATTACTCATTGTTGGTGGGATGCTAGTTTCTGCAACATATCTTATGGAGATGTCTGTTAAATTGAGTGAAAGACGACAAGATAATGACCTTCCACATAGTAACTTGCTCATATGTTGAGAAATGAGGCAAGAACATTAATTGACTATGAATCATATGTGCTTTAGTGGCAGAGTCGTCGATATCATGCATGATTAACATGGGTTGGCGATAACTCAAAGTCAACACCCCGAATTTGAACACTCACACACTGATCTGAAATCGGTGTTGACGGTAATACAACAAAAATTTCAAATAGAACATCACGATCATACGGAGTGGTCTCTGTTATAGTTCTTGGCAATCGAGCAGACACAATCACACCCTTAGCCAATTCACTCTCATCAAAAGCAAACACCTTTTCGTCTAATATTTCTTTAGAGGTCGAGAAAATGGCATACCTCTATTCGAATGACAGAGATATGGAAGTTTATGTCTTTGTCTCAAGAAGCGGTTCACTGGGAGATGATTCTTTACTCTCTTTCTTATGTGAGACTTTTTAAACAGATGGAGGAACCAAATGAAACTTTTGAAGGCAAAAGGAGATCAGAGGAGTCGGCGTATTGCAGTAATTCATTGACATTGAAGAGAAATTGAAGCAAGAAGAAGAAATAAAACGTAGCTCAACTCTGTATATTCATCATCGTATATATACGCAAAATGAGGAAGAAGAAGCTCGGTTTAATCTTTCAATAGATTAAACTGATTATATACTACTTACAATAAACCGGGATTGGAACTAACCAGACTCAATAACCAGCCTAATAACCAATCATAACCAACCTAATAACCGATCTAATATTGTTTTAATACCCTCCATCAAGATGGCAAGTATATGGACAACATTACCATCTTGTCCATAATCACATTAAATTAATTAGTAGACAAGGACTTCGTGAAGATGTCTGCAAGGTTATGTTCCGACTTCACATATGTAGGTTTTATCAAACCATCAATGATCTTCTCTCTTACCTTGTGACAGTCCATCTCAAGATGTTTTGTTCTCTCATGGAAGACTGAATTCTTGGATATGTGGATTGCCGCCATTGAATCACAGAAAAAGGTATTGCTTGTTGTTGAGGCGTGTATAGTTCTTCAAGAAGATTAGCAAGCCACATGAATTCCTTTAGAGGCAAATCTCATGGCTCAGTACTCTGACTCGGCTGACGAGAGAGAGATTGTTTGTTGTTTTTTAGACTTCCATGAAATGAGTGAAGATCCAAGAAACATACAGAAGCCAGAGGTTGATCTCCGTGTCTTTGCAAGATCCCCAATCAGCACATGTGAAGGCTTTGAGAATCAAATCACACTCTGTGGAGTAGAAGATGCCTTTTCCTATTGTTCCTTTCAAGTAGCGAGAGTACTTTAAGAGCAGCATGTAGGTGAGAGTGTCTCGGAGATGAGGTGTATTGGCAGAGTTTGTGAACTGCAAAAATGATGTCAGGTCTTGATATAGTAAGGTACATCATCTTGCCAATAAGTCTTCTGTATGTCTCTGGTTCTAGAAGCAGAGGTTCTTCACTGTCTAAAATGAGTTGTGTATTTGGCTTCATTGGTATGCTTGAGGGCTTGGTGGCCAATAATCATGCTTCTTCAAGTAACTCGAGGGTGTATTTTCTTTGAAAAATGGAAATACATGTTGCACTTCTAGCTATTTCCAGTCCGAGAAAATATCTCAATGGTCCTACATCTTATACATTAAAATGACTGTGCAAGGCATTCTTCAAATGTTTTACATCCTCTTCATTGTTTGAGGCAATGACTATATCGTCTACATAAACCAACACTGCAATGTATCTGCAGTTGACCTTCCTGATGAAGAGTGTGTGGTCAGTGTAAGACTTCTTGAATCCCAGAGATAGTAGAGTGTTGATGAACTTCAGAAACCATTGTCTCGATGCCTGCTTTAGACCATACAAGGATTTGTGCAGCTTGCACACCACGTTGTCAGGTAAAGTTTCTTCTTCAATTGTTGTATATCCTGGTAGTAAGGACATAAAGATTTCCTCATGCAAATCCCCATTTAATAAGGCGTTTGACACATCAAGTTGTGTCAAACTCCAACCTTTTGCCGCGGCCACTCCAATTAGAGTCTTAATGGTTTTCATCTTAGCTACATGGGAGAAAGTATCTATGAAATCTACTCCCTCTTTTTGTTTAAAACCCTTAAATACTAAGCTATCCTTGTATCTTTCTAAAGTTCCATCAGTATTCAACTTAGTCTTATAGACCCATCTACACCCTATTACTCGTTTTTCCT
>JAKUCM010000065.1:0-39994 GCA_023374145.1 Lepidium sativum | reverse complement strand
CTATTTTAAATATCTTTTATTTTCCCAAAATGCCCCTCCTTTAATTAGTAATTGTTTGTTTTTTGTTTTGTCAAACATTAGGGTGTTAAATAAAAATTAAAGTGAAAAAGTAATTAGTAACTGTTAACTACTCTTATTAACAATGAGAAAGTAATTATTATATTTCATAAGAATTCTCAAACGGTCTAATTATTATTCGTTACTTTTTCATTTTAAGTATTGATGTTCTTTCGAAAACCATACTTTTAAAAAAATGTTTGTAACAAGGAAACTAAAAAGCATGCCTTTTATACCCAAAAAAATCTTTAAATCGTCATTTTAAATTTTGTATCCTGTATAATACAAATCAATATTTTTAAAATCATAAATAATATGTAATATACTGTTTTATATATTTTGAAGTAAATTTTAATATCACATACATCACATATAATAAAAAATTTATTGCGAGAAATTCATAATTCATATAATTTTTTATCATAATTTTAAAATGTGAGGATGACTTATACAACATGTTATTCATAATTTTGACATGATTTACTTATATTCTCGAAGATGAAAGCTGAAATTATAAGAAAATTGTTAAATTGTATTTACAAACTTTTTATATTTTTACCATCACTTTTTTCAATTTAACTCATATTAATTCAGATAATAAAACTAATATTGAAGAATACAATTAATGAAAAATGAATACTGAAAAGTTTTCTAATACTACATGTTAGAAAATCAGTTTTGAAATTCAACCATTTTTTTTTTTTTTGTAAATCTACAAAAGGCATGCGGACTTGTATATTTTGGGATCGAGTCCCTCAAATTGCATTTACAAGAACTTGGCTAATGAGCAGAACATTTGTGGCCAAATGTACAAAAAAAATCAACAATTTTAAAATTAAGAACAAAAGAATAAATTAAACTGACATTTAAAACAAACAAACTCGTCTATATATGGAAAGAAACCTGACCAATTCTCTGGATTTTCTATTATTTAAAAAACTTAAAACTTCATTTCTGTTATTTGAACAAAGATGACATTGTCAAACTAAAATCCTCAATTTTCGAATGCAACAGAAAAAAACTATAGCTTAGTTTGTTGTTTTTTTCTTTCAAATTACATTGATAACAAAAACCATGCTTTAGAAAGAAAGAATCTTACAAACTTAAATATCTTTCTCCTGAAATAATATCAAAGCCAAACTAAAAACAATCATAAAGTCTCGCTTTGAATATTTTTTTTAATATCTTCACACCAAACTAAAAATAAAGAAATAAAGGTTGCTATACTCTAACAAATAATACTCACGTGGAAAATGAGTGAGGCTAATGAGAGTCTGAATTAGAGCCACACATAAAAATAAAGTGAAAGCACTGTGTAATGAAATGAAAACTGTGATTTTACCTAAACCTACACCAAAATGTTGGACTCTATTACTAAAGAATCCTCTGTTTTCAAGTTTTTGTCTCATCAGTGCTCTTCTCTGGTTCGATCTCTTGCGTTATACGTTGACCTTCAGTTGTGCTAGATGAGCCTGATGGGTTCTGACCATTGTCGCTAGTCAAATTGCTACATTCACTGCTACCAAATGTTTGAGTTTCAAGTGCCATTTTCTTAAACTTCTTTAGGTCTTCTTTGTATTGTGTTGAGCTATAATCTGAGCTTCCATCTAAGCTGTAAATAGTGCTGTGTCCTGGTGCAACTCCTTCAGTTAGGTCTTCTAGAGACATATTTCCTTCAAATGCTCGAACTATCTGCAAATTTTTACAGAGAATTGACTTTAAGTTTCATAAGAACTCGTCATACAGTGTTAGTGTTGCCAAAAGCTTTACATTTGATAGTACCTGGCTCATTTTTGGGCGGCGTTTAGCTGAATGACGGACACTGGCTGCAGCACAAGCAACCATCCTCGTCATTTCGTTGATATCAAAGTCATGCTCTAATCGTGGATCAACTAGACCATCAAAGTGGCCATCGTTTAGAGCTTGTATCATCAGAGGTTTCGCCTGGAGTATTGTGGATATAATTAGTAGTTTGGTAAAAGTTTAAGTATTGGTTCTAAGGTAAAACAAGATAACCAACCCAATCAACAATGCTATCATCATCAGCAAAAGGTTGTGATTTATCAACAGGACGACGACCAGTTATCAATTCAAGAAGCACTACTCCAAACGAGAATACATCTGATTTATCAGTGAGTTTTCCAGTAGAAGCATACTCAGGAGCCAAGTAACTGCATCCAGATAAAACCAGGAGTCAGGAGACTGTTACTTGTTGATAATTTGATGGTTGTGTATAGAAGGAGCGTTTCTTATACCCGAAAGTACCCATAATCCGAGTGGAAACATGAGTATCAGTGTGTAAAGAAGACCTGGCGAGTCCAAAATCCGCTAACTGATGAATCAAGTTCAACATAATTAGTATTTCGTAGTTCAGTTGAATCAAAATGTTTATAGATTTAACAAGTTTTGAATACCTTTGCTTCATAGCTATTGTCAATTAGAATATTTGCAGCCTTTACATCACGGTGTATTGTTTTAGGGTGACCTGAAACAAAGCAAAATCTCTCTGACAATTGACACCAACAGACAGAAACTTCAGAAACAAAGTGTTCTACACAACCAAAAACAAGAACATATACTCACAATCTTCATGTAAATACGCCAATCCTTTAGCTGCACCCAAGGCAATCTTCATCCTCTTTGGCCACTCCAATACCGGTCTACCTTTCTCTGCAGATACAAACCATAGTCTTTAAAAGAAAGTGTGAATTCACAAGAAACCTTCAATGGTAAGGTAAGTTGAACTCACCGTGCAAATGAAACTCAAGAGTCTTATTAGGCACAAACTCATAAACAAGCAATCTTCGAGAACCAGCTATACAATAACCAAGAAGTGAAACAAGATGCCTATGATGAACTCTACTAATGGTCTGTATCTCTGCTTGAAACTCACGTTCCCCTTGTCCACTTCCAGCTTTAAGCTGCTTAATAGCAACCTCTGTTCCATCTACAAGAATTCCTTTATGAACATAACCAAACCCACCTTGTCCAATAAGGTTAGTATTGGAGAAGTTACTAGTTGCCTTAGACAAATCTTCATACGAGAACAAGTTGTGTCCAATATCCGAGGAATTACTTTGATTCCATTGCTGAAGATCATTGTTATCATCTACAATAAAATTGATTTCAAGTAATTAAAGTCCATGTCTTTGATAGATTTGATAAAATCACAACAAAGGAAACAGAACAAAAATAATTTACTGTTTATCTTCAGGATCCAGAATCAGCCAAATCGAATAAATACAAAGGAATCGAATTTTTTTATTTAAACGAATTTGAGAATTAAAGAAACCCTAAAATTCCGGGGATTTGTCTAGAAATTAATTACCTTTAGGATCAATTAAGTCTCCATTAATAGCAGCTTCGTCATCTTTCTGCTTTAGTTTCCTCTTCTTCCTTTTATAGAAAAAGACGAAGATACCAACTCCGATTAAAACAATCGTTGCTCCGATAACAACTCCAGCAATCAGTCCAGCAAATGCTGCTTTACCCAAACCGCCTCTATCATCTGATGTCGCCGTCGGGAAAGGAGACGAAGCAGCTTCGATGATTGAAGGTGGAGACGGAGAAGTTGTTGTCGTTGAGTTTTGTTTGGTAAAAGGAAACTCCGGTTCCGGTGGAAGTGCAGAGACGGAAGGGATAGTGTTGTTTGACGGAGACGATGACATTAGATCGGAAGATGATGATTTGGTCTCACACAGGTTTTTTACATGGCGGAAGTGAGGAAGAAGAAGAAGATGTAGAAGAATGAAGAAAAGAGTCATGTGGTAGGTCCCATTAGGGATTATTCTTCTGCATTCAATAATTCATTTTATTTTTACTTTTTTGTCGAGTTACTAAAAAAAATATTGGCGAACACAGGTTACTATATTTACTAGTCACTTTACAAATTTTTAAGGTAGGAGAAGTCGAATCCTATCTATATAGAAGGAACAAAATTTAAAAATCAATAGACTAATTAATAAAAAGACAAGAGATGCTTTATGTAGATTACCGTCATACACTAGGGTAAGAGTCATTTGCACAAAAATATTTAGAAAATTTTAGTTTTTAAAGTATATTTTTGTCAAAATTTCAATTTTCCTTATTTACCCAAATTATTTTTTTTGGCTAACTAATAAATCATTATTTGTTTACAGTTAATCAAGAAAATAATACAAACATTAACGGTGTTTTTTCTGACCAAAATATTCTTTTATTTGTTGAACTAAATGTAATGGTCAATAGAAGCAATTATTATGATAATAACGAAATTAAATACTCGCAAAAGAATCCAATTCTCACGCAACATTAACATATCATGCCTGAACAGAAAAAATCTTCATACAGATTTAAGAATTCAGTTTTCCAAACTTTTTTATGGGATTATATTAGAAAAAGAAAAAAAATTCTAGTAATAAAAATACCATATATGGAAGTAACAATCGAATATTGCTGAAACTATAACAATAGAGTGAATTGAGTGAATAATTTATAACTATAGAATTAAGACTCTTACCATATGATAACTTCAAAATTACGTAAATAACAGTGACCTTACAAACTCTTTTTTTTTTTACAACGATAGATAAAGAGATAGTCATTACTGTATTACAAACCCGTCACTCTACCTAACTTAGCCAGAGCATCAACTTTATGGTTCAGCCTCCTTAAAATAACCGATAATGAACAAGTTAAAAACCGAGATCTGAGCCTTTGAAACTCCTCCTGATATGGAATAAAAGCCGGCCAGCTTCCACTTCCGCATGTAGTGGTGATAAACTCCGACTCCATTACAAACTCATTTAAGTAAGGATAACAAGTGGTGTAAATTTATAATTTTTTGTTCACTACAATAAAAAAATTGGGAAATAGAAGTGTTGATGATTTGCTTATAACGTATTTTATATAATAATGACATAGATAACAATACAAATTATTTTATATAACGTGTTTATATGATGGATTATGGAGTCCATCATATAAACAAAATTGGCAAAGAAACATAATGATTAATGGCAATATGAAAGACTTGCAAATTGAAGTAACATAAATCTCATACAAATCCAAAATTTTGTCAATACAAAGAGTACACAAAAGGAAAGTCATACAATGAAGAATAGTAAGCTTGTGAACAAACTCAGAGCCAGCCAAAATCTAAAGTTTTTACTCTCCCTGTGACGCTCAGAAACCAGTCTAAGATGATGCAGCTGCTGCCTTGTTCCTTGGCTTAGCTTCGGTACCTAATCAAATGGAAACACAATTCATTACAAAAGACCAATTCATAACAGATTCAGTCTAGTTATCGAAATTCGAAGAAAAATCAGTTGAGATGATCAAATGTACCTTCTCTGAAACCGGTCTTGAACCTGCGAGGCACATTGCGAAGGTACCTCATCCTTCCAGTTCCAGTAGTCTTTCTACGGATTGCCTTCACACTCCAGTTGTCTAACCACATGAATACACACATCAATCAAAACTATCCACATATTGTAGTTTACAACATAATGTCATTTATAGCTATAAGCTTCACAATCTGTGTTTTGAAATGAAGTAGAGAGAGCCAAACCAGAAGAAAATGAAGAAAATTCTTTTCTGAAGTTATCTAATCCCTACTAATGATCAATTGTGTATTCAATTATACTCTTTAGGTGATTTTTCGAAAAAAATCAAACCTTTCCAAGTACAATCAGTCTGAGATTTCCAATCGAAAGGTATCATAGTTCCACATAAAACTAAGACGAATTCAAAGGAAGAATGGTTCATATTCAGGATTCATTTCTCTAACGAAAACATGATCAAATAAGCCCTAATTCTGCTTGAAGTACTTCAACATAGGAACATAGTGAAATGATGAATGATCTATTTTACTAAATTGAAATGATTGATCAACTAATTCAATCACTACTAAGCAAATGGGAGACAGAAAGAGGGAAGAGAACCGTACAAGTCCTCTTGCGAGCAGCGGGATAAGCACAAGCTGAGCAACGACTCTTCTGGATATGAAAACTACGACGGCCACATCTAACACAAAGAGTATGACTCTTGTTTCTCCTCTTTCCGAAACTTCCCGTTCCCTTTCCCTGTAATTCTCAAATAACCAAAATCAGATTACCGAAATCAACAAATCACAGAGATGACGAGATACTGATAGAGATAGAAAGAGGATTGTGTAGATCACCATTGAAGCGAATTCGAGTAGAGATACAACCTTTAGGTTTCCGGCTTCAGAAAAAGGAAGTGACGGTAGGTTAACAAAAATTTATATAAAGCTAGGGTTCTTTTTTTTTTTTTTTTTTTTTTTTTTTTTTTTTTTTTTTTTTTTTTTTTTTTTTTTTTTTTTTTTTTTTTTTTTTTTTTTTTTTTTTAAAGGATAAGAACCAGATTAAGGATGCTGTAATCATTCGTTACTGGCTTGAGATGTCTTAATGTGATTGGTTTTTTTGTGTTGACACATTATATTGGGTCACAACTGGCCGGTGTAACAGCCAAATTTATACATAGTGTAAGGAGGGGAACTCGATCCCGAGTTATACAAATGCGCTGTTTTAGGTAGATTTACCGTCTGCAACTAGATTAGTAGTCATTTGTGATTCGTTTATAATATATGAATGCATTCTAAATATTTTTTTTTTTTTTGCCACCTTAAATTTCTATAAAAGTTTTGTTTCAAAAAACCATAAAAATAATGATTCATACTACATATTTATGTAACATATTCCTGAATTGTTTTGAGATTTAAAATATTGAAATTGATATTGTACTATCATCTAATATTATCATGCATCACATTTATATTTTTAAAATTTTTAAATTTAATTGAATTTGTGATTGATGGTATGTTTATTTAATTATTTTTGCAATAGTTTTTTAGCTTGAAATCTTGCGAATAAAGACTAATCGATCATACAATTATCGATGATAATTTTGTACGATTCATCCTACCTTTTCTTAAATATGTTAGTTTTTTAATTTTTTTTTACAAATAAGATTGTTATCAAAATCAAACGCTTTAAACTTACTTTAAGAGACTTAACATTCTAATATGACAAAACACAAAAAGATTTAATGAGAAAATTTTATAAAGATAAATCAATATCATATATCAAATTATAAATATGGTATACTATTCTCTTAATAATAATACTCTAGATTTAATCATTTAAAACCAATCGAGTAAGTTATGAACAACGATTTTTTTGAAAAAACAGTTAGAAAAAAAATAAAATTTGAGGAGATTTATGTATGAACACATTAAAAGACAAAATATTAATTTCAATGTCTTTTTTTTCAACGACAATTTATGAATAAGTGTTAGCAAATAATTCATTAAAGTCTTATCCATTTCATTCTAATGATTAATTAACCTTCTGTTTTAAACTTTGGTTTTGAATCCAATTTCCTTATATTTTATTTTGCTTTCAATTTTAGTTTGCATAATTTAAAAGAATTTTACATAAGTTGTCAAATGTTACAAGGATTTCAAATATTATAAAAATAAATAAATTATATAGCTTTCTACTTCGAAATCAGAAGCTAATTAACAAATTATTAGGTTTATTAAATCACTTAAAACAAAGTAAATTTGGTTTATAGTCTATTTTTGTTCTGGTCAGTTATAGAACTGGTTTTAGATACAAATATATAAAAGTATGCCAAATTGTAAAACTAAATCCTGCAACCATTTGCCCCGTATCTCTTATTTCTAAATCTCTGAACTATAAAACATATGCTCTCATTCGTTCTGTTCGAGTGGATGTTTAATGATTTTGGTTGTAAAATTTCTGATACCGTTTTTAAATCTAATATATTATGTCATTGACAAAAGAAAAATTCTACAACCATTTTTAACTACGAGACCATCATTTTTTTGTACATAAACTCGTGTAAAGAACAAGCTTTTCTTTCGTTAACCAAAATGTTATACAAAATACTGATAGTTAGTAGTAGGTGTGGGCATATGGTTATTCGGTTTGGTTCGGTTCGGTTTGTTCGGTTCTCGGTTCTTTGGTTCTTAAAATAATGGAACCAATGAATACTTTCTAAAATTCGGTTCGGTTTCGGTCCGGTTCTCCTCGGTTCCGGTTCCAGATGGATACTTGTATTGGAACCGAAGAGGAACCGAAATAAATTTGGTTCTCAATCGGTTCCGGTTCCAAATGGTTATTTAGACAAAAACATTTAAAATAACCATTTTGTTACAAAAAATGTACACAAAACCGAACCGGAATCAAAAAAAATTTGTTTGATTATAGTTTTTATGCTCAACTAATCTTAGGAGTAATAAAAATCAATTAATAGATTAGTTTCGGTTCTAATTTCGGTTCTCGGTTCGGTTCGATTCCTAACCAAGAACCGTGGTTCCTGAATTATGGAACCGTTCGGTTAATTTTTGGAAACCGAACCAGAACCGGAACTGAATTTTCGGTTCGGTTCGGTTCTTCGATTCCGGTTTTTTTGCCCAGCCCTAGTTAGTAGTTTAAGAAATCAACTAAACATTGGTATTTTTCAATTATTTTTTAAAATATTTTCTTTTTGCTACTTTTCAAATATAGTAAAATGAATTAGTAAATTCTTAAACTCTCTTACATTTAGCCTAATGGCTGATGGTAAGTTCATAAGAGTCATGCGCACTTGAACATCCTGGGATCGAGTCCCCCTACTTGCATTTGTAAGAATTTGGCTAATAGGCCGGCCATTTATGGTCCAATGTTAAAAAAAAAATCTTAAACTGTCGATAAAAACCGTATTCCAAATGGCTCTTAATGTAGTGACCGGCGAACAATTCATTTGCAGAATTAAGGATCGAGTCTCCCGACTAGAGATTATAAGAATTTAGCTACTACGCGAGTCACAATATAATTTGCCGTCGACAAAAAAACCATATTCTAATCCCTATTTTATATGTTTTAATATCTTTTTAAAATATATTATTATTATACACGAGTCAATTGTTCTTAAAATACCGAGTACCCACTGACTTCTCCATTAATTCGCCATTAAAATCACATTCTCTTTCTCTTCACTGCAAGACATCAACCAGATAAACCTCCTTACCATTCTCTTCCTCTTTATTCCGCCCAGTGATGAACTTTTTCTTCTAATTTGTCAAATTTGAAGCTGAAATTGTTTGATTTTCCAGTGTTTGTGAGCTGTAGGCTGTAGCTATGGAGCTGAATTGGGTTTTATATCGGAAACAAGCACTGCTTTGGATTTCATGTCTGACTCTGCTTTATCTCGCCTCCTTGGATACTGTAAGTCAATAATATTCATGAATTAGGGTTTCAGAACTTGTGTCAAATCTTCTTTAGTTTTGTTGAATGCTTCTACCAAAATTTTTGGATCTTTTAACAGATTGGAGTTGTTATCTATGTTCTAAAAGGAGCAATTTTGAAATGATTTCAGATATCAAGCGAATCAACTAAGAATGCTAGTGATTACAAGAAAAGATCTATCAAAGGTAAAAAGTTCTGAACTTTAATTGAAAAAGAGAAAATGTTCGTTTGTTTTGTCTCTTTATTCTTGTGGCTAATGTGAAATTTTGATGATTTTTTCCCTTTATTGTGTTATTGATTCTCTATGTACAGTTTCTTGTCCTTCTGATTGGATCATTGGACCAAACCAAACGAAATGCTATGGCTACTTTAGAAACTCAACTACATGGGAAAGATCAGAGATGTTCTGTAGAACTCATGGTGGTCACTTAGCATCTCTTGAATCGAATAAAGAACTTACCTTTGTTCAAAAACTATGCAATGGAAATGCAAGCAGTTGCTGGATTGGAGGAAAAAGCATGAATTCTTCTACCTTGAATTGGAGCTGGTCTGATCCTAAGACTCCTCAATGGAACCAATCTATGTTTCCCAAAGTGCCAATTCATACTCGCTGTGGCAATGGCAATGGCAATTCATCTTGTCGTGCTAATCTCTGTATAGCCGTGACTAACAGTTCATTGCCAATATTTGGTGAAAGATGTAACAAATCTCATGCTTTCATTTGCATGGTTGATTCTGGTATTGGCTTTTCTAACTCTTTCTTCTATATTTAGCATCTGTGTTAGATAGCCATATAAGTGCATATAACTGTTGGCTGTAATTAATCGTTAGGAGTTGGAAAGAAACCACTAAACTAGTCTAATAAATGTTCTTTTGTAGATTGTAAATGCAAACGGAAACAATGAGATGTGTTAATTTGCTTAATTTTTCTCTTTTGCAGATTCCAAATGTCTCAATTGTCATGGTGAATATCTAATTATTCTTATTGTTGTTAGTGGTTTGATTATCTTCACCACGTTTGCCATCATAATATGGCTTCTTGTCTACAAACGAAGCAAGAAACGCAGAAAATCCAGAAGAGTATCAAATCCAGCTTCTTCTTCGTCAGCTTTAGTGCCTCCTTCATGGAAGATCTTCACTAGTGAAGAACTCAGGTCAATGACGAAGAACTTCAGTGAAGCAAACCGTCTTGCTGGGGACGCCAAAACTGGCGGTACATATAGTGGTGGTTTATCAGATGGGACTAAAGTGGCTGTTAAGAGATTGAAAAGGTCTAGCTTTCAGAGGAAGAAAGAGTTCTACTCAGAGATTAGAAGAGCAGCTAAACTTCATCACCCAAATGTAGTGGCCATCAAAGGTTGTTGCTATGATCATGGAGAACGTTTCATTGTTTATGAGTTTATAGCTAGTGGGCCACTTGATAGATGGCTGCATCATGTGCCTAGAGGTGGTAGGAGCTTGGACTGGAACATGAGATTGAACATTGCCACAACACTCGCCCAAGGAATCGCGTAAGTTTTCAATCTTATACTATAGCTTTCGGTCATTAAGTTCGGTTTTAAGAGTTTGACAATATATATGCTAAAATCCTGGTGTATTTGATAATAAAAAAAATATGAATCTCCAATGGATATTGGTTTCTTTGGTTCAAAAATTTTGGTGAGGGTTTGGTGCCGTTTGGTTTACATGCTGACCCATACTATTTATAGAATGGAGTCCATTGCTATAGTTACTTGTAATTCTGCTCTCTAACTTATTTGAAATGTCGAACAAACAGGTTTTTACACGACAAAGTCAAACCGCAAGTGGTGCACCGCGACATCCGAGCAAGCAACGTGCTGCTAGACGAGGAGTTTGGAGCTCATTTAATGGGCGTCGGACTCTCCAAATTCGTACCTTGGGAAGTAATGCAAGAGAGGACTGTAATGGCGGGTGGTACCTACGGTTACCTCGCACCTGAATACGTATACAGAAACGAGCTAACCACAAAGAGTGATGTCTACAGCTTTGGAGTCCTTTTGCTTGAGATTGTGAGCGGTCGTAGACCAACTCAAGCAGTTAACTCTTCAGTTGGTTGGCAGAGTATATTCGAGTGGGCTACACCATTGGTTCAGACAAACCGGTGGTTAGATATTCTTGATCCGGTTATTACTACCGGTTTACCAGAGGCAAATGTGGTTCAGAAAGTTGTGGACTTGGTTTATTCGTGTACTCAGAATGTTCCATCGATGCGTCCAAGAATGTCTCACATTGTTCATCAGCTTCAGCAATTAGTCCAACCATTAGATGTGAAGTAAAAATTTATATTATATGAAGTCCCAATAAAGACACTTTCTTTTGACTTGTAGACTCGAATCTTAGAAGACATGTCTTTGTCTAATTACTAATGTGCCAATTGCGATGTCGTATCAAGTCCTTGTTAACTAAGTAGTTTTGTAACCAAACTTGTGTCTTAAGTAGTAGAATTTTAATATAAAAAATAACCAAACCTGTCTTTTTAAGAAAACTCTTTCTTCTTTTGGATTTACATATATTCTCTCTTTAAGAAGAAACTTTTAAGTTCGTTTCTTTGCTTCATAACTTTTGCTATATTCTGATTCTCACGTCAATATCATTCACTAAACCACCAGCTAGATTCTTCTGTATCTTCATATAAAATTTCAAATTTTGTTCATCTTCTTGCCTCAAGTACCCGAAAACAAGATGTTTCTTTGGTGCTTCAAACCCAAGTTCTACAAGAAAAGGTTTGATATTTCGTCAATCTGTTTCAAGTTTTGAATGTTTCTGAGCTATTTGTTTAACTAATACCTTTGTTCTTTGTGAAATGAAGTAAATCTACAACTAGCTACATGAAGATTAGGCTTAATTTCGTAAGGAAAAAAAGGACTGCAACTGTTAACTTTTTGAAAACAGATATTGTGAATTTCCTCAAGAATGGCCAAGATTTTGAAGCTTATACAAGGGTAATTAAGAATTGTTCTTTCTCTCATTAAAACTCTAAGCTTAAGTAAGGTTTCTAAATCTGACAAGTTATTGCAGGCAGAAGTATTACTTGAAGAGCTAAGAATAATTTCTTGCTACAATCTCATCGAGCAATTCTGTGATTGTATCTCTGAAAATCTGTCCTTAATGCTGAAGAAAAGGTTTTCACTTTTACTGTTAATCTGTAGATTCCACTACACAAGTTTCTCAATAATTTACTAAGTTAAGGTTTTGTTTGTTTCCTTCACTTCTAGGGAATGTCCTGAAGAATGCAGAGAAGCTGTTTCTTCTTTGATATATGCAGCAGCATGGGTTCCTGATGTTCCTGAACTTAAGGATCTTCGAGCTGTGTTCAACAAAAGATTTGGGAATATCATTGCTTCATCTGTAAATCATGAGGTTGGTGCATTATTGAACTACATAGTTTAACGTTGCTGCTTTTGCACTGACAATATCTGTCTTTCCGATTATTCCAGCTAGTTGAGAAAACTGAATTGCGAAAAAGACCTTCACGAGAACTTAAGATTCAGACAGTGGAAGACATTGCAGATGAGTTTTCTCTTAATTGGAATCCTACAGCTCTGAAACTGAAGCTGCTCAGACAGACTTCAGCTCTGCAGGTAAAATATGTATTCTAAATGTGACTAAAAAACAAACATGAATGTCTCAGCTTTTGTTGTTCTAATATCTGAAAAAATGTTTAGATTGAGGCAGGGAAGATCGAGACAGGAACTGATGATCCAAAGCTTGAGAAAGAGAAAACAATCATAGATGATCAAAGCGAGGATGAATCAGTTCTTTCAGAGAGTTGGAGAAGAGATTCATTTTCCAAAGGCAGTTTGAGTTCTAGCTCGAGCTCAAGCTCGAGTTCTCAAAGAAGAGACTTTGTAAGTAAGAAAAAGAGTTTACCTTACGGGTTAATCTCACCTCCATATAGAAAAACAAGAACTCAGCACGATGAGAAAGCAGAGAAAAGAAAGAGTATTGAGCAAGAAAACTCGATATTACTTAGACCACAAGGCAATAGTAATAATGAAGCTTCGTCAACAAGAGAGAACCAGAGAATTTCGTCGATTCAGAGACCAGAGCTCTTGGATTATGATGATGTAGTTGCTCGCCTTTCAACTCTGCGTCGGAGATAAAAGAGAATTACTAATGCTTATAGTGATAATTATAGTCTACTAGTTAGGTTTTCGTTATTATGCTTATGAGCCCTAAATTTGATGGATTCAAGTACTTGACCCAATTGTATAATGGATAATCCATGAATTGGGTCCAATCATATGGTTGGGCGTGTAAATATTTTAAACTATTATGGTTATTTTGTCTTTTAGTACTTTTTAAACTTTAAATAATAATAAAAGAAATTACTTCAATTCTCTCTTCTTCTTCTCCGATAATTGCTCCGTTCAATTCTCTCTTTTCTCCGATTGATCGGAATTACAGTGAGGAAGAAGAAGAAGGAGAAGGATGGGTTGTGCTCAATCGAAGATAGAGAATGAAGAAGTTGTAACTCGTTGCAAAGAACGAAAGCTATTCATGAAAGAAGCTCTCACAGCTCGTAACGCTTTCGCTGCTGCTCACTCTGCTTACGCCATGGCTCTTAAACACACCGGAGCTGTTCTCTCCGATTACTTTCATGGAGAATTCTTAGTTTCTTCTGATCACGCTTCTTCATCTGCTTCTGTAGCAATCGCTTTTACTTCTTCTCTTCCCTCTGCCTTATCTCCTCCTTCCTCCGCCACCGCCGCCTCTGTTGCAATCCCTCATCCGGTGATTACTGATACTCTTCCTCCGCCTCCTCCTCCTCTTCATGATGTACTTCCTCCGCCTCCTCCGCCTCTTCAACGCGCTGTTACTATGCCGGAGATTAAGGGTAGATCCGGTGGTGATCCTTCTGGTAACGCTCTCAATGGAACAATAATTGAAGAAGATCGAATCATCGATGACGATGATGATGACTCAGAATTAGAGAATCGTGATCGTTTGATTAGGAAATCGAGAAGTCGTGGAGGTAGTAACAGAGGAGCTAGGAAGATAATTGAAGATCAGGAGGAAAAAGCTCCACCACCTCCTCCGGCGAATCCGAAACCAATTCCACCGCCACGTCAGCATCAACAACAAGAGCCTTTCTATGATTTCTTCTTTCCTAGTGTTGAGAACATGCCTGGAAACACTCTAGAAGATACTCCACAACCACAACCACAACCAACAAGATCTGTGCCTCCTCGACCACATTCACCAGTCACTGAGCACGAAGAAGAAGATGAGGAGGAAGAGGAGGAAGAAGAAGAGGAAGAAGAGGTGGAAGAGCAGGAGGAGACAGTGGTTGAACGGAAACCACCAGTGGAGGAACGGCCAAAGAGACTGGAGGAAGTGAGTGTTGATTTGGAAAAAGCTTCTAATTTTAGAGAGATGCAGAAGAACAAAGGGGCTGGGATCGCCGGAAAGAGGAGAGGAGGAAGAATATCGGTGACGAATTTGGAAAATGTATTTAATGAGATTGATGATAGTTTCTTGAAAGCTTCTGAAAGTGCTCATGAAGTTTCTAAGATGCTTGAAGCCACTAGGCTTCATTACCATTCTAATTTTGCAGATAACCGAGGTAAGTGATCGTTGTCCATTAATTCTGTACTTTCTCAAAGAATGTGTCCATGATCTTCAAGTGATAAGTTAGCTAAAATTTCGAGATGATGTGATGTTGTTGTGATAGGCCATATTGATCACTCTGCTAGAGTAATGCGTGTAATTACATGGAATAGACCAAATGGAGGACCATTACATGTTGATGATAGGAAAAATGATTTTGATTCCGAAGAGAATGAAACTCATGCCACTGTTCTTGACAAATTGCTAGCATGGGAAAAAAAACTCTACGAAGAAGTGAAGGTAACCATATCAAAACTTGTCTCTTTTTATGATTGTGCTTGTTTCATGTTGCTAAAGAATTAACTTTTTGAGGTATGATTCTTGCAGCTATGTATGTTTAGTCTTTTTGGGTAATCTTGTCATTTGATTGAAGTCTCTATATTGTGAACTTGATATTTGTCAGTAGAATTGTTCTTAGTAGTTGTTAAATAAGCAAAGATGAATTATGTTTCTATTGAGAGTCTGATTTTGGGTTGGATATAGGCCGGTGAACTCATAAAAATGGAGTACCGGAAAAAGGTTGCTCATTTAAATCGGGTGAAGAATCGAGGCAGCCACTCGGATTCATTAGAGAGAGCTAAAGCAGCGGTTAGTCATTTGCATACCAGGTACATAGTTGATATGCAATCTTTGGACTCCACAGCTTCAGAGATTAACCGTCTTCGAGATGAACAACTATACTTAAAGCTCGTTCACCTTGTTGAGGCGTAAGTTTTTCTTCTTGGTAAATGTTATGTAATGATGTGTTGTGACTAAATGATTTTGTGGTTCTTATGAATTTCTATTTGCAGGATGGGGAAGATGTGGGAAATGATGCAAATGCATCATCAAAGACAAACTGAGATCTCAAAGGTTTTCAAGTCTCTAGACGTTTCACAAGCAGTAAAAGAAACAAACAATCATCATCACGAACGCACAAGACAGCTCTTGGACGTGGTTCAAGAATGGCACACACAGTTTTGCAGGATGATAGATCATCAGAAAGAATACATAAAGGCTCTTGGCGGATGGCTTAAGCTAAATCTCATACCTATTGAGAGCACACTCGAGGAGAAAGTATCATCACTTCCTCGAGTCCCCAATCCCGCGATCCAAAAACTCCTTCAAGCTTGGTATGACCACTTAGACAAAGTACAGGATGAAATGGCGAGAACCGCGATAATCAATTTTGAAGCGGTTGTAAGCACGATTAAGCAGCAGCAAGAAGAAGAGATTAAACTCAGAGACAGATGTGAAGAGACAAGAAAGGAACTGGGAAGGAAAATGAGACAGTTTGAGGATTGGTACAATAAATACATGCAGAAGAGAGGACCAGAGGCAATAACTCCGGATGGATCAGAAGCGAATAATGAGCATAAAGATGAGGTCGCTGTGAGGCAATTGAATGTAGAACAAATTAAGAAAAGATTGGTAGAAGAAGAAGAAGCTTATCACAGACAAAGCTATCAAGTTAGAGAGAAGTCATTGGCTAGTCTTCGAACTCGCCTTCCTGAGCTTTTTCAGACTATGTCTCAGGTTGCATATTCATGTTCGGATATGTATAAAGCAGTTGCTTATGCGACTCAGCGGCAAAGAGAACGGCATCAGAAACCTAGCCAAGCACGAAATTCGTAAGAAGTATAGAACTCAATGTCTTGGAACTCTTCGCCGGAGCTCAGAGAGAACTACCATCGTCGTTTCCTGGATACTTCTACATTTGGAAAGTAAGTTTCACTGTTTCTTCTTGAAACTGTCTTAGATACTTTCAATGATAAGTTCAAATTCTTCAGCTAGCTATTCAAAGACAATTACTAGAAGATCTCAGCCGTCAAGTAAGACTGAAGCAAGACATCTCCACGGATCTCATTCGTCTAACTTTCATCCTCTATCCTTCTGATCCGAATCACATTGTTCCGATTGTATAGTGGAAAAATTGAAGAAACTTTAATTGTATAGCAATGTTTACTTGTATAGCCAATATAAATTTTGTGTAATACACATAATACTTATATTTTTGCTACTTACTGAATTATTTAAATTTCTATATTTTATAAAAACATTGTTAACCATCTAAAATTAGCAGGACAAGAAATCACGGATACGAATCAGGATCTGGGAATAGATCGCAAGATTAGATTTACTTTCCAAACAATTTTCGCTAGCTACAAAAGAGGACGGGAATATTTGGAATTGGTTCCGGTACGGAAATTTTGAGAATCCTGAAACACCATGTTATAGACGGATTACAGATGGTTTCAAATCCTTTCCTCCAAATAATTACCTCGACCACACAACTCTATAATACACAATAGAAACGTAATGTATTAGAGAAGTTTCTTGAAAGATTACAGCTAAAATACTTCTGAACTACGCAGAGTTTCTGCACAATTGGTTTTACTTAGTCTCTAAATTTCATATTTTTAATATGAAAAAACTAAACTTCATAGACTTAACAAAAGACCATATACAAATCATTTCACAAAAAGTCTTCTCTCTTCTCGATTTACGTATAAGAATTGTAATGTAAGAGCCGCAAAACGACGCCGTATTGAGGAAGGTTCTAGGAAGTTTATAGTATTACAGCTAAAGTCCTTGTTGACTAAGTACTTGTGTATGGTTGTGTATAATTAATTAGTCTTGTTATCCAAGTCTTGTAATATAAATAATAACCAAAGGTTTCATAGTATTAGATAAAGACCATAACCATATATTATCTTTCAATAAAGTCTTCTTTTGGATTTACATATTCCTTATCTCTTTCTGATTCTGAGTTTCATACAAAGTCTTGATCTTTGTTTCCATCTTCTGCATCAAGAATCCAAAACAAGATGTGTCTTATTAAGTGCTTCAAACCCAAGTTCTACAAGAAGAGGTATAATCAATTTCTCAATTTGTTTCAAATGAGTTCTTACTTGTTTTGAATATTTCTTAATTATTCATATTCTTGGTGAAATGTAGCAAATCTACAACTAGATACATGAAGATTCGGCTTGACATAGTGAGGAAAAAGAGAAATGCTGTTGTCAATTTTATGAAGACAGATATTGTGAATATGCTCAATAATGGTCATGACTATAGTGCTTATACAAGAGTAATTTGACTTCTTCTTTCTCTCTTTATAATTTGAACCTATTATGACTTTTTCTTTAATTAGTCAACTACTTGTTATTGCAGGCAGAAGCTGTACTTGAAGAGCTTAGAATGATATCTTGCTACGATCTCATCGAACGTTTCTGTGATGATATCACTGAGAATCTCTACTTAATGCAGAAGCAAAGGTTTGTTTTACTCTAATCTTTAAACCTCACATAGAAAGGTCTCAAAACTTATGTTTTGATTTTGTGTTCTCTTGTTAGGGAGTGTCCTGAAGAATGCAAAGAAGCTGTTTCTTCATTGATGTATGCAGCTGCATGGGTTCCTGAAGTTCCAGAACTTAAGGAACTAAGAGCTGTGTTTACACATAGATTTGAAGATTTCACTGTTTCATCAGTAAATCATGAGGTTGGTTTATTGAACTTTATTGTCTAACTCTTAACTTTTTTGGAGCTGACAATATCGATCTTTTCTGAATGTTGCAGCTTGTTGAGTTATTTGAATCACGAAGAAGTCCTTCAATGGAACTTAAGATCCAAACAGTGAAAGGCATTGCGAAACAGTTTTCAGTTAATTGGGATTCTACAGATCTGAAACTGATGCTGCTGACTTCAGCTCGACAAGCAAACTATGTATTTCAGATGTGACTTGAGAAAACTTCTGAAGATTTAGACTGATGATCTGAAGATTGAGACAGAGTGAAGTATCTGTCTGATGATCAAAGTGAAGATAAATCTGTTCTTCGTCCAAAGCCAGTTTGAATTGTAGTTCAAACTCGTGAAAAAGAGAATCTGTCAAGAAAAGATTTTGTAAAAACTGGCGGTTACTTGTATAACAAGGTAGTAATACTCTTACAAGCCACAAGACAATAACGAAGTTTCTGAGAATGTTGGCCGGAATTAAGAGAGTTTAATCAGTAATTAGTGTCTTTTTTTCTGGTAATTAAATTTTATATTGGTATTTTTTATTTTGATCAA
Source organism: Lepidium sativum (assembly GCA_023374145.1). NCBI lineage: Eukaryota > Viridiplantae > Streptophyta > Magnoliopsida > Brassicales > Brassicaceae > Lepidium > Lepidium sativum. The sequence goes on along the minus strand of JAKUCM010000065.1, from coordinate 21,003 downwards.
GAGTTTTATATTGGTATGTTTTCCTTTAAAAGAGTATGTAACTCTTTCATTAATTAAAAAATAATAATAAAATTACAAGACACAAAGAGTCTTGAGCTTGAAGCCTTTTTTATTTCTTTCATTAATTAAAAAATAATAATAAAACAAGTATTTTAATAATACTTGTTTTTTTGTATGGTCCTTGTCCGTCATTCCGAAATCTTTAAATTTCAAAGTAGATGCTCTCGTTAGACTGAGTCGGGTATCTGGTCTATAAATACAAAGGTTGTAGGGACGATGTTCTAATTTTTAGTTATTATATTCTTATCGTTGACAAAAAAAAAAATATATTTTTTTGTGTTTTCTTTTTATTTAGTGTCGGCAATTGATTGTGTTAATAAAAACGAAAATTATATAAAGGTAAACCTGAGTTAATAGAGAAAAATGAAAATTATGATTATGTTTCAACGTTAAGACAAAAGAAATTAATAAGATAAAAGTTATTTGTTTGAAAAGAGAAATTAAGTATTTATATAACAGTAATAAAACTCAAATCTATACTTAAAAATCTAACTAAATAGACTTGTTACTTCTAGACCGGTAAAATTTACTTTTTCTAATTCTAAAATAACATAATTCTACACAAATACAAGATTTCAAATTCCACTAAAATAACATCTCTAATCCACTTACATGGCAACACGCAAGTGGCATTTAGTCTAGTGGCAGATTGTAAGTCCACAAGAGTCATGCGCACTTACACATTCTGGGATCGAGTCCGTCCACTTACATTTGCAAGAACTTGGCTAATGGACCGGTCATTTGTGACGCAACGTTGACAACACGAATTTTTTGTTTAATTAATTTTATCAATTTAATAAGAGGATAAAAATAGTGTATTCTTTGAATAACTTCTTGAAAATCTATAAAATAACTAATATATAACAAATTCTGAAAATAATTAATAATATGTAATAAAAATAAAAACACCATGATATGTTGGTATATATAAAAATAATTTTAGTAACTAACTCATGAAAATTATATATCACAATTGTTGTTTGGTTCTCTCTAATCGTTTAAATATAAACTTCATCTTTTATTCCGCAAATTGTATAGCTAGAAAGAACTAGTTAGATAACAAAATATAACTTACATATGGATCACTTAATTTTTTTTGTATTTTTTCTTGAAATTATTATTTATTGTTGTTAACTTTCGCATAAGTAATTAGTGAGAGTTTAATCAGTAATTAACGTATTAAGTTTTGTATTTGTAATTTATTAATTATATTTTTCCTTAACAGAGAATGAAACTCTTTAATGGTTTTAAAAAACAAGAAAATTCTATCTAAGTGATTTTTACAACAACAAAAAAAATCAACATAACTTCATATTTAAAGCAAAAAACAAAACTAATGTTGAGGTACATTAATTATACTCCATCCGTTTTATATTATTTGTTATTGTAAATTAAACTTTTTATTTTATTTTAGTTATCATTTTTATTTTGCAATACATTTTTAATATAAAATGATCTTATTTGTTTATAATTAAATAAATAAAATATTAAATAGTTCGGAATTCTAATAGACAATCCCTAGCATAATAAAATATTTAATATTTTTTTAATATATGAAAAATAGTATAATGACAAGTAATATAAAACGAAAATAGTATAAAATAATTATTTAACAACTACAAAAAAAACTTTATATATATATATATATTTTATTATTTTTGTCAACATTATGCCACAAATGAACGACTCATTAACTAAGTTCTTGCAAATGTAAGCGGGAGGACTTGATCTCAGAATATACAAATACGCATGCCTCTTGTAGACTTATCACCTGTCATTAGGCTAAATGCCTCTTGCCATTATTATATTTGTTTTTTACATCCTTTTTAATTTATCCACGTCAGTACCCAGAGTAGCCCAACGAAATATGGAATTATGTCGAAAAAGAAAACAAAGAAAAGTGGAAAAATGCCTTTTCTAACAACTGGAACGACGTCGTATTAGTGGAAATCAAATTATTCCTTAAAAATTAAATTGAAAGCTTTCGCAACTTCAAATCTCCGATCAATCTGAAGCACATTAAGAAGAAGAAGAAGAAGAAGGATGGGTTGTGCTCAATCGAAGATCGAGAACGAAGAAGCTGTAACTCGTTGTAAAGAGCGAAAGCTATTGATGAAAGAAGCTGTCACTGCTCGTAACGCTTTCGCCGCCGCTCACTCTGCTTACGCTATGGCTCTTAAAAACACCGGAGCTGCTCTTTCCGATTACTCTCACGGCGAATTTTTAGTCTCCGGTAATCATTCTTCCTCATCTGGTGCTGAAGCTGTCGCTTCTAGTTCTTCTCTTCCTTCCGACTTAGTTCCTCCTTCCTCCGCCGCGATTTCTAACAACGCCGTTTCTTCTTCCTCCGTCGCAATCCCTCAGCCGATTCCTGATACTCTTCCTCCACCTCCTCCTCCTCTTCCTGATACTCTTCCTTCATCCCCTCCGCCTCTTCAACGCGCTGCTACTATGCCGGAGATGATGAAAGGTAGATCTGGAGGTGTTCCTTCTGGTAATGGTCTCAATGGAACTATAATTGAAGAAGACGGAACTCTCGATGACGATGATGATGACTCAGATATTGAGAATCGTGAACGTTTGATTAGGAAATCAAGAAGCCGTGGAGGTAGTAACAGAGGAGCTAGGAAGGGGATTGAAGATCATCATCTAGAGGAGAAAGCTCCACCACCTCCTCCGGCGAATCCGGCGGATACTAGACCAATTTCAGCGCCACGTCAGCATCAACAACAACAGCAACAACAACCTTTCTATGATTACTTCTTCCCTAATGTTGAGAACATGCCTGGAACCACTCTAGAGGATACTCCACAAGCACAACCACAACCAACAAAACATGTGCCTCCTCGACCGCATTCACCAGTCACTGAAGACGAAGACGAAGAAGAAGAAGATGATGATGAGGAAGAGGACGGGGAAGAGGAGGAAGAGGAGGAGGAGACTGTGAATGAACGGAAACCACCGGTGGAGGAAAGGCCAAAGAGAGTGGAGGAACTGAGTGTTGATTTGGAAAAAGCTTCTAATTTTAGAGGGATGCAGAAGAACAATGGGGCCGGAATCTCCTCAGAGAGGAGAGGAGGAAGAATATCAGTAACGAATTTGGCAAAGGTATTCAATGAGATTGATGATAGTTTCTTAAAAGCTTCTGAAAGTGCTCATGAAGTTTCCAAGATGCTTGAAGCCACTAGGCTCCACTACCATTCTAATTTTGCAGATAACCGAGGTATATCATTCTCATCCACTAGGATTCATTACAATTCTAACTGGTTAGTTAGCTAAAATTTCGAGATAATGTGTTGTTGTTGTGACAGGCCATATTGATCACTCTGCTAGAGTAATGCGTGTAATTACATGGAACAGATCATTTGTAGGACAATTACATGTTGATCCTGGGAAAGATGATTTCGATTCTGAAGAGAATGAAACTCATGCTACTATTCTTGACAAATTGCTAGCATGGGAAAAAAAGCTCTACGACGAAGTGAAGGTAACCATACCAAAACTTGTTTCTTTTTACGATCATGCTTGTTTCATGTTGCTAAGGAATTAACTTTTTGAGGTAAGATTCTTGCAACTATGTTTAGGCTTTTCGGGTAATCTTGTCTTTTGATTAAAGTCTCTATGTTTTTTGAACCTGATATTTATCTCTATGATTGTTATTGGTAGTTGTGTAAAACCAAAGATGATATATGTTTCTATTCAGAGTCTGATTTTGGGATAAACTTCTTGTTGCATATAGGCTGGTGAACTCATGAAAATCGAGTACCAGAAAAAGGTTGCTCATTTAAATCGGGTGAAGAAGCGAGGCGGCCACTCGGATTCATTGGAGAGAGCCAAAGCAGCGGTTAGTCATTTGCATACAAGATACATAGTTGATATGCAATCTATGGACTCGACAGTTTCAGAGATCAACCGTCTTCGAGATGAACAACTATACTTAAAGCTCGTTCACCTTGTTGAGGCGTAAGTTTTACTTCTTGGTAGATGTTATTTGATGATATTTAAGACCAAAAAGATTTTGAGGTTCTTATAAATTTCTATTTGCAGGATGGGGAAGATGTGGGAAATGATGCAAATGCATCATCATAGACAAGCTGAGATCTCAAAGGTTTTGAAGTCTCTAGACGTCTCACAAGCAGTAAAAGAAACAAACGATCATCATCACGAACGCACAATCCAGCTCTTGGCCGTGGTACAAGAATGGCACACACAGTTTTGCAGGATGATAGATCATCAGAAAGAATACATAAAGGCTCTTGGCGGATGGCTTAAGCTAAATCTCATACCTATCGAAAGCACACTAAAGGAGAAAGTATCTTCACCTCCTCGAGTTCCCAATCCTGCAATCCAAAAGCTCCTTCACGCTTGGTATGACCGCTTAGACAAAATACCGGATGAAATGGCGAGAACCGCGATTATCAATTTTGCAGCGGTTGTAAGCACGATTATGCAGCAGCAAGAAGACGAGATTAAACTCAGAAACAGATGTGAAGAGACGAGAAATGAACTGGGAAGAAAAATGAGACAGTTTGAGGAGTGGTACTATAAACACATGCAGAAGAGAGGACCAGAGGAGATGAATCCAGATGGATCAGAAGCAGATATTGAGCACAAAGATGAGGTCGTTGTGAGGCAATTCGATGTCGAACAAATTAAGAAAAGATTGGAAGAAGAAGAGGAAGCTTATCACAGGCAAAGCCAGCAAGTTAGGGAGAAGTCATTGGCTAGTCTTCGATCTCGCCTTCCTGAGCTTTTTCAGGCTATGTCTGAGGTTGCTTATTCATGTTCGGATATGTATAGAGCAGTTGCTTATGCAACTCAGCGGCAAAGCGAGCGGCTTCAGAAACCTAGCCAAACACGAAATTCGTAAGAAGTGTAGAACTCAATGTAATAAACACACATGCAAACGTTTAGCTAAACATTTTACCATTGCTTTCTTCTATGGTCTCGATTTATTAAGCAAATTGTTTTATTGAGTAAAAAGAGAGTTATGTATTGAGAGGAAGTTGCGTTTGTAAAATTTTGTATCTTTGTATTCACTTGTAATTTGGCAAAACCATTTGTTTATTACACCAAAAGATCTGGACTTACAATTCACGTCAGAAGTTAGTCTCTGGCTTTCTCAATCAATTACTATCCATAAAAAGTACTACAATGAAGTGTTTCTGATGTTCTTACAAAACAATCCGCCAATGCTTGACTTGCAAATGGCATGAATCATTTAAACAGAGAGTACCAAACTAGTGTTCACTAAAAGGTCTTCAAGCTTTCACTTCTACTTGCTTAGGAACATGTTCAGCTGGTACCAGTAACCCGAGACCTGTTTTACTCTCAGGAGCTAAATGAGGAATCAGGTTTTCCTTATACAATGGATTCGATGTCACAATCCGCACACCAGAGTCCTTGCGGATTTCCAAAACCTCAGGCATACCGTCGGAACATCCCTTAGACATGCCCACATCAATCCTAATGGCTTTATTGTTGCATACAGCGTTGATACCACCATCCTGGATTGTGTGTCCCATGATCATCCTCTTAACCCCTGGAATGGTGGCAAGAGCCTGCTCAAGAGCCGTACAATCACATTTGTGAGCCATCTCATCCGAGAATTTCCTTAACCAAACCACAGAGTTCCCTCCTCTACAATACACAGGCGCATATCTTCCTCCTTTCATGCCATTAATCCAACCCTTAACCTCCTCGTTTATTCTTTCCAATCCATACTCAATGTGCTCAGCTAAAAGACCTCCATGAACAAACAACGAATCACCAACAACAGCAACTGTTTGATTCTTCGACAAGAATCTCTTTGCAATTGGACCTTCAGGTCTAAGTGCAGCAATCCTAGCCCTAAGTCCTTCAAAACAGTCAGGTCTAGCACGAGGGAAACTCATTGGAATCCCTTCATAAGGATCCTTAGGTTTATCTAGACCTCTACATAAACTCTTCATCTGGTTCCCTCTACAATACCAATCTGCCCAAACCTGAAATTCCTCTAAACCCTTCTTAGTAACATACCTAAAGTCACCTTCTACATTCATAATCTCATGATTCCCATTCATAGTCACAATCTTACCTCCTGATTTCTCAGCCTCTCGTTTCAATTTCTCAAGGAAATAAAGTATCTTTAACTCCTCTCCACCACGATCCAATACATCGCCCACTTGAACAACCACCGTGGATCCACCCGTCCATTGATCCGACGAATCAATAAGTCCGGCAATCTTAAAAGCTTCCCTGGACTTTTCCAAATCCCCATGGAGATCACCAATTGCAATAAGACGCTCCGGTTTCTCAAACCTCGTTTGCAGAATCTCATCCTGTGAGCTACGATCTTCGGGTAAGAAGATCCCACTAACAGAGTAATCAACAAAAGTATCGACAAAGGATGAAAAGAGATCCGGAATTTTCTTGCAGATTCCGCTAGGGCTTTCTCTGCTTGACATCTCCGTGGAGCTGACCAACGCAACGACTAATGGCGACAACATAATTAAATACTTAAATAAATAAACAATTGTTTATTCGATTAAGCAACAATATTAAATAAATATTAAATTCAGATATAAATATAATTGATCTTACCAGACATTTCTTCTCTCATGAAGCTATGGCCGGAGAAGAAGACTCTGAAGCAACTCCGTCGTTACCGGAATATAAACCTTTACCTTCATCATCTCAAAACCAAACCGACGCCGTTTTGATCTTTTCACGACGTCGTTTAATAGTCTCTATATTTCTCATTTCTTTTACCTCGATTCTCATCTACATCTTCTGGCCGTCCGATCCACGAATCAAGATCGAACGGGTGAAAATCTCCCACGTCAAAGTTCATCGTCGTCCGGTACCGTCTATTGACATGACGATGATCGTTACTCTTAAGGTAACTAATGCTGACGTGTACTCGTTTGACTTCACGGATCTTGACGTCACGGTTGTTTACAAACGGAAAACTTTAGGTCACGTGAGTTCTGATGGAGGTCACGTGACGGCTTTTGGTTCTTCTTACCTTGACGCAGAGGCGGACCTTAACGGTCTCACGGTGTTTGCTGACGTCATTCACTTGATTCACGATTTGGCTATGGGCTCTATTGAATTTGACACCGTTACTGAAACTAACGGAAAACTTGGTATTTTCTTCTTCCGTTTCCCTTTAAAGGTAAGCTGCTTCAACTCGAATTCTTACACTATTATTTGTTTTGTCCTAATTATTACTTAATCACATAATTAGTTGGCTTAATCTTTTTGATGAACAGGCAAAAGTGGCATGTGGGATTGTAGTGGATACACTTAATCAGACAATTTCTCGTCAAAGTTGTAGTCCAGCTTAATTCAAGAACATCATTATGATTATTCTTTTTGGTAATCAGATATTTTCTTTGCTAATCAATCAAATATATATCCACTAACTAATGGAAGATCAATGTTTAGTAAAGCAAATGTTCACACATAAAACAAATATGTTTCTTCCATGAAATCTCCCTACTAATGTTAAAATTGAAAGTAACAATCAAAACCAAACACAATGAGCTCCAATGTGTAATAATTTAAGTAACATGAGACATTTGACACTAAACAACATTCATTAGCAAAAGGCTAGCATCACCTGAAGACTTTAAAAGAGTGGTTAGTGCAAGTGAATCCTCCATCAATCATCAGATTATCTCCACTTATGTATCTTGATTCATCGCTAGCCAAAAACAGAACAGCATTAGCTACATCATCAACTGTCAAGTCTACACCTTTTAGATTCGCATTCGAAGCTGCGAAATTCCTGAAACCTGCAAGTGCGTCGTCTGTTCTTTCTTCCTCAGGCAAATGAGCCAAAGCGAGTTTAGTAGCAACTGCATAAGGTGAGACACAGTTTACACGTATCCCATGTTGTCCTAGCTCAGCTGCAACACTCCTAGTCAAGCCTAAAACAGCGTGCTTTGAACTGACATAAGCATGTGGACCAACTCCTCCCATAACACCTCCTACACTACATAAGGACACTATTGACCCTTTCTTCTTAGGGATCATTACTCGAGCCGCATGTTTCATGCCTAGAAAAGTTCCTTTCACGTTCACATCAAAGATCTTCTCAAAATCAGTCAAACTGCTGTTACGGATATCAGGGCATGGTGCTGCACATAGTCCCGCATTGTTGATAAGTATATCAAGTGTTCCGAATTTCTTCACTATAAAGTCAACCGCATTGCTAATGTCTTCTTCTAATCTAACATCACCATGAATAAAACATGCTGCCTCCTTTGATTCACTGCTAACCAGACTCTTACATACCTTACTTCCAAGTTCATCTTGCAAATCAAGAATGCCAACTTTTGCACCATGCTTGTGGAACTGACGAGCAATGCTCTCACCTATCCCTGTGGCTCCTCCAGTTATCAATGCAACTTTACCTAACAACCTGTCAAAGCAAAGAACAAAAGGATTTCGAACGAAGTAAGAACTTAGATGAACACAAATCACACCACAGTATAGTGACAATCAGGTTGATGTTACATCAAAGTCAAGACCAGCAAAAGAAAAAGCGACACATAATGAAGAAAACAAAAACTTTATTCATCAATTGATCTCGGCCACAAAACAACAGTGAGGAAAAAGATAGGACCACTAAAACACATTTATAACAAAACGTGCAGAAGAGGTAATATGACACAAATGGGGCACGATATTAGAAATCTGATGTTGACAGATAAATCTCTACAGAGCCAATGTGTATAGAAGTGGCAAACTGATCCAAATTTTCGTGGATCATCATCTTGAATATAGATCACAGATCATTAAGATTTAGCATGATACCGACATGATTTTAGCAAACCATACAGAACCAAATAAATCAGATCTGAAATCCGCCATCAGCCGAGCAAAGACACTAATGAGAAGAGAACAAATCCATGGTCGATTTGTGTACTGAAAATTTGACACAAAAGTTTCAGCATTTACAATGGCCCAAGAAGGGAAAAGATCAACTAAGAACATAAAATATCGGAAGAGTAACGCAACACACAAAAGGAGTTTGATCAAAGTAGACAGATGAAGGACGTTGGAAAAAGCTTATACCTTTGAGTAGGGAGAGAAGAAGAAGAAGAATCAGAGTTTGTTGACATAACTTCAGATCTTCTTTTTTTGTTCTACGTCAGTTTCGATCGCCAGGAACCCTAATCAAATGCCTCACCACCAATCACCAACTCCCACTTCAGGAAGCATGCAAACACATCTCAATCGCGAAATCGACAAAGCTATGAGGACGAAAACTCTCACTTCTTTTTTTTTTCTCTCTCTCTCGATCTTATAAAGACACTGAGTCCAGCGTCGCATATGGCCCTTAAGTTTTAGGCCCGTTAAAGGTTTAAGCCCACTAAACGTGTTTTCATATCAGCCCATAGCGAGCTGCGGATTTTGTATATTTTAATTTGGAAAAATCTCTATTTAACATAACACTTACCAAAAAAATTATCGATTAAACATTAAATTTCATAAATAGTTGATTAACATTTAGTTTAATATTTGACTTTTTTTTTAAATATCAAATTCTAGGTTGACCTCGGCCAGTTGAACATTGCGTTAATTTCAAATTAATTTTTTATCTAAATTTGAAAACTAAATCAGTTTTAGAAGTTAGATACAATTTTTATCGTTCTTGTGAAAGCTCCTAAACTTATTTTACTCTTTTCAAGAGCAACATTAAATTTTCCGTTTTGAAATTTTATTTTTAACGAATTTAAAACTATTTTTTAGTAGAATATAGTCCTAGGCATAAAATTCGATACCCGAAACCCGAACCAAAACCAACACGAAAAAGAGAAACCGAACCCAAAAAAATACTCGAATGAATTTTATATTTATATATCCAAAAAATCGAATCCGAACCCGAACGAGAACCGAATTAAGAACTGAACGGGTACCCGAAATATTTTTGTTAAATTTAAACATTTATAAACTTATTTCTATTAAATATTTACTTATTTTAAGTTTTTACATAGATTTATATATAATTAACCGAACTCGAATCCGATTTATATCCGAACAGAACCAGACCAAAAAAAATAGAAATACTCTAATGGGTTCTAAATCAATAGAACTGAAAAACCGAAACTCGAAAAGAGCCGAATTCTAATCCGAACCGACCAGTTACCCGAATGCCCATGCCTATCTGAAATGACGTGGATTTGATTAAATTTTGTGGATTTTGTTTAATATTTTTAGATATACTCCACATAGACCCAAAAGACTGTGAAAACACATTCTCATTTGTAAATCGACGAAATACACATAAATATAAACATTGCACACGGTATCATCAATCAACTGTATAATGAAAATCACTTGTAATTACAACACAAACAATAACAATCACGTGTATACACACTTAATAGAACTCACGTGTCATAGAAGAAACTTCGACGACTACGCGGGAGGAATATCCCGGCGACAAACTGGCAACTGAACTAACGCGGTACGGGATTTGTATATGTTGATTTCAGTGAAAACAAGAGCGATGATGGAGATAAGCAACACAAACCCTAAAACAGAAGCGATCTCGACACTTACAACGTTGATGAGCACTATAAGGGCAAGAACGCCGAAGCAATGAGCACTGTAACCTAGACTAATTGTTTAAGCCTAAACTAAAGATTGATTTTAGATAAATAAATAATGTAGATAATCATAGCAATGTTTTACATACCGTGTACAATATACATAATCGCAATTTTATTTGTCAGCGACGTATTATATTGGACCACAACTGACCGACTCAATAATCAAATTTCTACATAATGTAAGCAAGAGAATTTGATCTCAAGACTTGCGAATACGCTTTTTTAATTAGATTTACTGTCTGCCGCTAGACTAAATGTCATTTACATGTAATTGCAATCTAATCAATGTTATTTGTATTTTTGTTAACAAAAAATCAATGTTACTTTTATTTTTTGTTCTAATTAATATCTAATATCGTTCCGGAAATTAGAGAACTCTAAAATAAATTTTAATTAAAAAACTTAAATTTTAATATAAAAAAAACTTTTTATAATATAAATATATTAAAGTGTTCTAAAAATTTTGGTAGTAAAAAACCTTAAAAATTAAATATTTTGGGAGTCCCAAATATCTTTTTTTGTTAATACTTTTGATTAACAAGTTGTCTTTTTGTATACGATCGGACTTTTGCTCCTCTCCTTCTCCGTAACTTTGACTTCCTTCAAAAATATTCAAAAGACATTTAGTTCGTAAATTCACTTTCTCGGCAACTTCATCAACTTCAAAAATTTATCAAAAGATAAAAAAGACTTTGTCTATCAATTTGCTTTTTCTAATAATAGTCTCTGTTTATCATTTCTCTCTCGTACCGGTTTTTATAAAAAATGACAGTGAGTCTTATAAATCAATTAAAAATGTTTTGCGGATCAGTCCATAGCAAGTTGCGGATTTTGTATATTTGAATTTGATCCGTGAAATTTGGTAAATTTTTTGGTTGATATACTCCATATAAGAAATCATTGTAAGTGACATTTTATTTAATGATAAATAACAATCTACTAAAATTAGATATACTTATTTAACTAAAAATAAGTGTGATTATTTATTGTATAAAAAATTAGTTATTAAAATGACCAGTTTTTGTTGTGAACCACTGTTAAGCAAAAAAAGAGAAAAAAAAATCATCATTATTGATTTTCTTAAGCATCTAAAACGATTGGTTGTAAATTTTAACAACTTTGGGATCAAACATCTTTTTAAAGTGAAAGATTTGATAAATAGAATAAAAAAACGATTACAAGTATATATAATATATTATTGAATACATCATTATTATGATGATGATGAGATGATGTGTTACTTGTTGAGAGAAGAAGAAGATGAAGAAGAAGGAAGCCATTGATATTCATGGTGATGATACCTATACTTAAACGATCTTGGATGCTTTGATGGTGAACATACACACTTCTTCTTTTCACCACCGTCACGGTGACCTCCGGTGGCTTCTACGTTCGTCGCCACCGTCACTTCTGCCGTCGGTTCGTTGATCTCCGGTTGAATAACAAGAGGGAGAATATTGTTGTAACACAGTTTTTGGTTCACAAAAATCAAAAACTAAAGATTATTTTCTTATTGCAGATTTTGTGTGTGTGGTTTACCAAAAGAAGAGAAGGTCGAGTGTATTATATATACTAAGTCTTAATGACAATGAAGATAAAAAATAATATAAATATTAGTCCCTCTATGTGGAAATTAATATTATTTATTACATATTTATCTTTTAGGTATTGTCTAGAAGAAATGTTGCACAAATCACGTGGCTTATGGTTTTGATGTGTTGCACTTAGTGAAATTTGCGCTCAGAAATAAACCATGAGGTCAAAAATTTTGTTCCTGTGTATATCCATTATTGTTACAAGTTTAGGATATATTTATGATGACAAAATGAATATATTATTGTTTGTTATCAAAATAAATTTTAATTAGCCAACTACAAAAAATAAGTAAAAATTATTTACTAATGAGGGCCAACTCTCCTTTTATTTGAAGAGTTTCTTAAAATACTCCAAATAACTTTTTTTTTTATTTTTCTAATATCCTTTGATTTTTTAATTGGAAAACATATTACCCCTTTGTAATTTTTGTAATGTTAAAAAAATTGTAATGTTCCGAAAAAGAAGTTGTTAAGTATTTATATGTTAGTTCCTTTACCTCAATCCCATTTTAAAGAGTTATAATTACTTTTTGTGATATTATTAGAAATTCGGTAATTTGAATGTAAATGATATTTATGATTTAAGTGTCTTCAAAATTATTTTGTAAAAGAAAAACTTAAATCAGTTTTAAATAATTAGTTAAGTAAGTAATTTAAGGTGAAAATGTGAATGGTGGACCATACTTTTGTAAAGAAAACAAAAAAAGGATTTGAAGTTGGAGATATATTTATATGGTAAAGAGAAAATGAAGTGATTGGAGAAAGACATCACTTTGGGCTTCTCCTCGTCACTCATCTCTTTTAAGATAAACCAATTTTTAATAAATTTATTATCAATCATTAAAATAATAATTATCTATACTGAATAAAATAAAATGAAAGAAGAGATATAAGAAATACTCATTCCATTTTATTGGTTAAATTTTTTGTTTTATTTTATTTGTCATTTTTATTTTTTAATACATTTTTAATATAATATGATCTTATTTGTCCATAATTAAATAAAAAAATATTAATTAATTTGGAATTCTAATAGTCAATATAATAGAACGTTTCATTTTTTTTAATATGTGTAAAAAATTATAGAATGACAAATAATATGAAACAAAGAGAGTAATATTTTACCTCGTAATCGATAGTAACAATTAATTTCGAAAGAAGTCAGTCTCATGTCCCATGTTGTTTCATTGTATATGACAGAGCTACCATCATACTCTCGGGGTATATTCTGAAACAAGTGGCATTTAGAAGGCCCATCAAACTTTCAAAAATATTGAGGGCTTTAAAAGCTCATTTTCTACTTTACAAAAACATAGAGAAAAAAGCTTATTTCAAAATTTAAAACACGGTCACATATTACAAATGACATCTACTCTAATGGCAAACGGTAAATCTATTTAAGACAGTTCATTTGTATAACTTGAGATCGAGTCTTCTTGCTTACATTATGTAAGAATTTGACTATTGTACCAGCTAATTATGACCCAATATAATATATTATTGACAAAAAAAAATACGGGCTCATATTCGGAATCACGAAACATATGTTTTATCGATGAGATCGTTTTATTTCAAGCAGTTGACTTGACGGTAGAAGAAAAAAGCTCACGTGTTATAGACTTTGTAGAACTCACGTGTCACAGAACCAAAAAGACTCCCATGTGTTGTATATATTTTCAATCGTAATCACTTGAAAAGAAAAAAATGAATAAGAACAATAACAAGAACAACACCCAATCAACAAAATACAGACAGCAGCACCGACTAAACCGGTTGAATGTCATACCGGATACAAACTGGCAACTGAGATAAACCGGTGCGGGATTTGTTTTTCTTCAGTTCAGTGAAGACAACAATGGAGATCCAGAGAAACAATAAAAGAGCTAAAACAGAAGCAAACTCGACACTAACCACGGAGATGAGCCCTATAGGGGTTAGGGCGCCGAAGAAATGGCTCGTGTGTCCGACAAATCTCGCGACTAAGCCAGCTGGTCGTAGCTGCACGGTTATTGTTTCTCCGACACGAAGAACGGCGTAGATAATTAAAATTCCAAAATAAATGGATACGGTTAAAAGTGAAATAGAGGAGTGTTGAGTCACAATCTGGAGGGTTGCTAGAAATGCGACGTTAATCATGACTATGGCTTTGTGGACAGCGGACGAGTATGCACTGAACTTATTTTGCCAACTGTCGTTAATAACCAATCCCGGCCGTGACATTTTTCCAATGGAGTTTAAAGGTTTTGGACAAGAATTGAAGATGTCTATTATGTAGTAGTATAAAAGATGGAAGGAATAAAGTTTTTCTTTTTTCAAACTATCGATTGGATGTCAGTGATTTATAGATATTAGAGCAAGTGCAAAAAAAAAAAAAGAAAGATAAGAATCATATGAATCTTTAAAAATTCATGAATAATATACAAAGAGCTAATTCCTTCCGCAGACCGACGCGCATATATATATATATTCAGTTGAATCAGATTATGATTAAACAATATTGACAACTATAAAAGTCCACTTTGTGTTTACTCGGTCTTAGAGTATCTGCATTGGTGAACCCCCATGGAGTTCACAGAAAAAAAAAAAAAAATTAAAACGCGGAGCCAATCACGGGTTGCCACGTGGCGAACCCGTGCCTCACAGGCTCTTAATTAAGAACCCCTCCCCTAAAAACCTCCAATGATGATGCCCTTATGACCTTATGTTCCTGTTTTTGTGACCAATGCATAAACAATAAAATAATAATAATATATTTTTTTAGAATTTAATTTTTATTTTTTAAAATACAAGGTTTGATAGAAAACGGATATCTGGCAGAGGATTTAGATCCAATGAGAAGATGTTAATATAATTCTAATAAAAATAAAATTATTTTATTGCTTTAAAACCTTGACATTCCTCTCATGTAGATATCTTTACACTTCTCAGAGATTTTAAAATTCCTGACGCAAACAATTTCTTTTGTTTAGACTCTTCAGTTCATCAATTTCTTTTGTGAAACTCTATTATATATCAAAATTTTATATAAACACAAACCGTTTATAAATTGAACATAACATAAATTCTTATATATGTAGAGGTCACTTATGGAATCAAATAGATTTGACATCTTTATATAAACTTATCAAACTCTTATAATTTGTTTTTAACAAAAAAACTTTTGTAAATTTGTTCTTATTAAATTATTGTGTTGAATGAAGATAATCACAAGCAGTAAATCGCAGAAAGAAAATATTGTGTAATTACTGTACCACTAAATCTCATGTTTGCGGTGAATGAAAAAATCCAATGTATTCGCATTGATTTTTTTTTGTCTATTTCCATATTTATAATTTATAATTTTATTATATATAGTTTGAATAATAGAAAATAATTTTCAGATAGAGTAATTGGTGTGGAAAAATCATATTGAATAAGTTTGGAATTTACTATAAATCATCCAAGGTCTTTATAAGTGGTTGTGCTACAATAATTTATGGCAACTCTTAGAAACTAGTGATGAAGATCTTCACATACATCGTTAACGAGTATAATAACTAGAGTTTTGGAAAATCAAATCTATACAAAAATTCTCAAATTTAGTCCATACAAATTTGTTTTTTACGAATTGTAGAATAACAAAGCATTCGATTCAAATCAACAACATAATAATCATGTTCTCAAATATTGAACTATAATATAGTTAAATCACATTTACATAATATAGTTATGAATAATCTACATTTTTATCATCACAATCTCATAACTCTTTATTCAAAAATGAAAATAATGTGGGGTTTCACTCATTAGAGTCTATAGTTTTTCTAAAGTTGATACCTTGTTGGTTTTTTTGTTTTGGTTATCTCGTTTTTAGCAGTTTCTTTATATTTATTTTATCTAATGTACCGATTATCAGATATTATTTGTATTTTCGTGATTTATATAGTTTTTTATTCTATCTTTTGTTGTTTTTGTAATTATATCAAAAATTTGAAAATGGTATATTAATGTAACATTTTACTAAAAAAAAAACATCTAGGAGTATTCATTTTAAGATTTAACTTTAATATTCTAAAAAGTTATATGAAATGTTATTAGAATTTTAAATATAAAAGAACAAAAAATAGAGGTATTAGAAGCAAAATAGTGGTTTTATTCTTTTCAAAGAAAGATTTAAAATTATCGACCACAGTGGGAGTCGAACCCACGACCTTCTGATCCGAAGTCAGACGCGCTAATCCACTGCGCTATGCGGTCAAATTGTTAACATCAGAAAAGTAAAGAAAATGATAGTAAATGTATGTTGTTTATAATTGGGCCTTTTAGACTGGGCCTACTATGTATTTATCATCTACGTTGATTAATAAATATAGATAGGCCTTTTTAAGGCCCAAATTCTATTGGCAATATCGTAGATTACATGCTCAGTCATTTCTTAAGCAAAATTTTCTTTTCTGATTGTAAGTTTTTAGTTCCACACCAAGCTAACAACGTCGTTCGTTCTTCGATCTCCGATTTCCAGATTTAAGCGATAACACGAGATCGAAGATCATACAAGCCTTTCTCCGTTTAATCTGTAAACATGGTTTGTAGTGAAATCTTTCCTCTACGTTTTCTTCTTTGTTTTCTACAGATCTCAAGTGAATCTGTCTGCGATTCGATCTCGTTTTCCTGCATTTTTTTCTAAGGTTAATCGTAATTTGAATGGCCGTGGAATCTCAGATCTCATATTTATCTTCGATATCTCTAATCTGATTCTGAATTTTGTCTTGTGTTGTTGCCGACGGCATGAAATCGAGTGTACTTTCTTACACATTTGGTTTGTAGAATTGAGTAATGATCATTGGGCGTTGCATTTCGAGAAGATCTATATTTTTTCGGGGTTTAGGCTCTTAATTGTTTTTGTTTGGTTGGGATTTTGTTAAATTTTGTTTCTTTAAAGTGTTTCTAAGTTATGAATGTGTAAGAGCATAAATGTGTTTTAATTAATGATCTTATGATTTTTTGATGATTACTGACTGGTTTCTTTCTTTTTATTCGGAAACAGCCTCTCAGACTCGAAATTAAGGTATTGTTTCGATTCCTATTTCATGGGTTTCCTTATGTCATTCGCTCTGTTTCTGGTGTGCTAATAATTTATTTGTGGTACTTTTGGATCAGAGAAAATTAGCTCAAAGGTCCGAGAGAGTAAAATCTGTGGATCTGCATCCTACGGAACCATGGTAATTTCAAGCTTTGATTGTGCTTTCTTCCATCTTAGTTTCATGCTTAATCATCTTAGTTAAAGTGAGTAAGAGACAATTCTCCCTCCACTTATTGATCTCTAATTTTGTGAAGTTGCATTCACTTTCTTTGCCTTAGTAGTTGTATAGCTTTATTTTTGCTACTAATGACTGAACTTTAAAATATCATTATTTTGCAGGATTCTAGCAAGTTTGTATTCTGGAACCTTGTGCATCTGGAATTACCAGACACAGGTGGGTTTATAATTTGATGTTCTCTATTTATTTCCTTTACAATGAACAATTTCTGAAATGGAAGGACTAAGAGTGTAACTGAAAGAGCCTTTACAGACTATTCGGCTATTTTTATTATTCGTAGAACTATTTGTAGTCTGAATTTTGCTTGATAATCCTCAGGCGATGGCAAAATCCTTTGAGGTGACCGAATTGCCAGGTATTCAGCTTTCCTTCTTTAGTCATAATGTAATTTTTTTTTTTCAACTTGTTTAATCGTAATGAAAAAAGGTTGTGTTTCGTTTTTTACTTATTCTGAGTATATATATTATGACTTTGCAGTTCGGTCAGCCAAGTTTATAGCGCGAAAGCAATGGGTTGTGGCAGGAGCTGATGATATGTTTATCCGTGTATACAATTACAATACCATGGACAAGGTTAAAGTTTTTGAAGCTCATTCAGACTACATTAGGTGTGTAGCTGTTCATCCAACCCTTCCATATGTGCTGTCATCTTCTGATGATATGCTCATAAAGCTCTGGGACTGGGAAAAGGGTTGGGCTTGCACCCAGATATTTGAGGGACACTCACACTATGTGATGCAAGTCACTTTTAATCCAAAAGATACCAACACTTTTGCTAGTGCATCACTTGATCGTACCATAAAGGTACTGGAAATTGTCAAAATTTGTAACTTGATTATGGTTTAGCCCGCACAAGATTCTGAAAAATGTTAGCTTATTCTTTGTTTACATGCTCAATCATCTTCAGATATGGAATCTTGGTTCCCCAGACCCAAATTTTACACTGGATGCACATCAGAAAGGAGTGAATTGTGTAGATTATTTCACTGGTGGTGATAAGCCCTATTTAATTACCGGCTCTGATGATCACACTGCTAAGGTATGCATCCTGTTCACTGTTCTGTTAGATGATACATTTTAGTGGATAATGTGTTTTTAAGGTTATTTACTAGTTGAATCTATCAGGTTTGGGACTATCAAACCAAAAGTTGTGTCCAGACCCTAGAAGGGCACACACACAATGTTTCTGCAGTATGTTTCCATCCAGAGCTTCCGATTATAATCACAGGTTCGGAAGATGGTACTGTTCGTATTTGGCACGCAACCACATACAGGTATCAAATATGATTAGTTCTTTTGTTGGACATGTCATGATGGAACGCTTCTTGCTTACTTAACCCAATTGATCATTACTTGGGCGTCATTCTTGTGTCATTTCTTACCATTTCCAATATCTTTTATTCCTTCATTTGTAATAACAATTTCCAAATGTCTGATTAATCTTGTAGGCTAGAGAACACATTAAATTATGGCCTCGAGAGAGTTTGGGCAATTGGTTACATTAAAAGTTCACGCCGGTGAGTTATTGGATTTTTACTCCCTCCTCTTATTAATAACCAGTGCTTTTCAGAACTGTTATCTGGAAGTAGATGTTCACTCTCAGGTGATAGTAAAACATCATTACTGAACTTTGATGGCTTGTAAAGATTTGTATTTTTAGGAGAGCTCTACTTGCTTTTAGTAGTACTCCATTGAATTATCCTGCGAGGTCATAAACTTCATTCACGCTTTAAATTCACAGGGTTGTGATCGGATATGATGAAGGAACCATCATGGTTAAACTTGGACGAGAAATTCCAGTTGCTAGCATGGACAATACCGGAAAAATCATATGGGCTAAGCATAATGAAATTCAAACTGCAAATATCAAAAGTATTGGTGCAGATTACGAGGTATAGGTCATAGTTGTTGTAACTTTTATATTGTGGCATAGGATAACATATGTGTTTATTTGTTTGCCTGATGGAATTAAGCTTTGTTCCTATTGTAGGTTACTGATGGAGAGAGGTTGCCCCTGAGTGTTAAAGAGTTGGGGACCTGCGATCTTTATCCACAAGTGAGTGTTACTACTCACTCAGCACTCGTCCAATGATTTTGTGATGTTTTTGGCTTATTATATAGTTCAATTGGGCAAAAAGATATTCTGCCTAGCTGATATATTGGCAAGTGCCTCAAAGTTGTGGGTACTGCTAAGCCGTGTTGTCAGAATATATCTGTTATCAGTTGATCTGTGTCTCATATGTGGATACTCTTCACTTTCAGAGCTTGAAGCACAATCCTAATGGGAGGTTTGTCGTTGTCTGTGGTGACGGGGAGTATATAATTTACACAGCTTTGGCTTGGAGAAATAGGTCATTTGGTTCTGGACTGGAGTTCGTTTGGTCTTCAGAGGGGGAGTGTGCGGTCAGAGAAAGCTCATCAAAGATTAAGACATTTAGCAAAAATTTCCAGGTTTGTAAATCTCCTTGTGTCTGTTCCAAGAGGCTCTGTTAGAGCATGTTCTTATGGTTGTTGGAAGTATTATTGTAACTTGTCCAAGATATATCTATTTTCGGATATGGCTCATTCGCAAAAGACGTTTTCAGGAAAAGAGGAGCATACGCCCTACTTTTTCAGCTGAGAAGATCTTTGGAGGAACCTTATTAGCTATGTGCTCAAGTGATTTTATCTGCTTTTATGATTGGGCTGAGTGTAGGCTGATTCAACGTATTGACGTCACCGTAAAGGTATCCCAGTTAATTGGTAGTCATTACCTTTAGTTGGAGGTTCTCTTCGTTTGTTTCTTCTCTAATATCTTATTTTTGCCTTGTAACGCTTTCAGAATCTATATTGGGCTGACAGTGGTGATTTAGTAGCCATTGCTAGCGACACATCATTCTACATCTTAAAGTACAATGTGAGGATTCTGTCTCACAAACACTCTTTAGCTGTAATTTGAATATGCGATTCATGGATTGTCCATGTGCTTACACGGTGTTCCTTTTACACAGCGCGACTTAGTTTCTGCACATTTTGATAGTGGAAGACCTACTGAGGAAGAAGGTGTTGAGGATGCTTTTGAGGTTCTTCATGAGAATGATGAACGTGTTAGGACAGGTATATGGGTTGGTGACTGTTTCATTTACAACAACTCTTCTTGGAAGCTTAACTATTGTGTGGGAGGCGAGGTAATTGTGCAATTACTTTTGATTACTCTTATTTTGATGTTGTTTAACAACTAGATTTTAATGATATTTGCTAACAACCTACTAGGTGACCACAATGTATCATTTGGACCGCCCAATGTATTTGTTGGGCTATCTTGCAAGTCAAAGTCGAGTATTCTTGGTTGACAAAGAATTCAAGTAAGTTCTTACACTTGCGTATTTATATCAGATTGTTCTAGCAGTTCTGATGTCTGTCGCCCTGTTTTTGTAAATGCAGTGTCATAGGATACACCTTGCTG
>JAKUCM010000064.1:0-83048 GCA_023374145.1 Lepidium sativum | reverse complement strand
GGGTGTCTTGAAGGCAGTTCGATAAGCCCAAAGAGTATCGTCCAGTTTGGCGGCCCAATCTCGTCTTGATAGCCCAACTGTTTTCATCAAAATAGACTTGATCTGTCGGTTAGACACCTCAACTTGCCCACTGGTTTGGGGATGATAAGGAGTTGCAACCTTGTGTTTCACCCCATGTTTCCTAAGAAAGTTTTCGAAGACTTTGTTGACGAAGTGAGATCCTCCATCGCTGATCACGACTCTTGGTACTCCGAACCTGGGAAAAAATGATGTGTTTAAATAGCTTCAGCACCACTTTTGCATCGTTTGTAGGAGATGCAATGGCATCTACTCATTTGGAAACATAATCCACAGCAACCAGAATGTAATTGTTTCTTAAAGATGGTGGTTTAAAAAGACCCATGAAATCAATTCCCCATCAGTCAAACACTTCGATTTCTAAGATAGGATTCTGAGGCATTTCATTTCTTCTACTTATGCTACCCGTTCTTTGACAACAATCACACTTGGATATGAACACTTGACAGTCCTTAAAGATCGATGGCCACCAAAATCCAGATTGGAGAATATTTTGTGCTGTTTTGAATGCATCAAAGTGTCCTCCATATGTGGATCCATGGCAGTGTTCTAATATTCCCTAACTTCTTCTTCTGAAACACACCTTCTGAATAGTCCATCAGATCCTTGCTTGTAAAGAAAAGGTTCATCCTAGAAGTATTGCTTCACATCCCAAAAGAACTTCTTCTTTTGATGATGGGTTCAGAGTTTTAGGTAGTTCTCCTGTCACCAAAAAGTTAACCAGATCGGCATACCACGACAAACAAGTCCCTACAAGCTTTGTACCAATCGAAAAACATCTCATTTGATCGTGTGTTTGACACTCGAGTAAGGGTTGGTCGAGTGTCTGATAGTAAAACTTAACAAATTGTTCTTCCGGCATGTCATCGTCTATAGGAAGGGGTCATTTCACCTGCATTCATGAGAGATGATCTGCGACACTATTTTCTATCCAGGTTTGTCAACTATTTCCATGTCAAATTCCTGCAGCAGCATTATCCACCTAAGTAGTCCAGGTTAGGCATCTTTCTTTTTCATCAAGTACCTTAGAGCTGCATGATCTGTATGCACAATAACTTTTGATCTAACCAAGTAGGATCTAAACTTCTCGAAGGTGAACACTACTGCAAGTAACTCCTTTTCTGTCGTGGCATACTTCACATGGGCCTCATCGAGTGTTATGCTGGCATAGTAAATCACATTGAGCTTCTTGTCCTTCTTTTGTCCTAGAACTGCTCCGACAGCGTAATCACTAGCGTCACACATTATCTCGAAAGGGATAGTCCAATCAGGAGCTTGGACAATAGGGGCTGTGACTAAGGATTCCTTAAGTTCCAGAAAGGCCTTAAGACAGTCTTCATCGAAAATGAAATCCGCCTCTTTGCAGAGGAGACGAGTCAGAGGTCTGGCAATCTTAGAAAAATCCTTAATGAAACGCCTATAGAACCCTGCATGGCCCAAGAAACTCCTAACATCTTTCACTGTTTTGGGAGGCTCCAGTTGCACCATGACTTCTATTTTAGCTTTATCAACCTCAAATACCCTTTTCAGAGATCTTATGACCCAGAACAATGCCTTCCTTTACCATGAAGTGGCATTTTTCTCAGTTAAGGACAAGGTCTGTCTCCACGCACCTAGATAGGACCCTGCACAAATTCGACAAACAGGAGGAGAAGGAGGAGCCATAGACAGAGAAATCGTCCATAAATACCTAAACCATCTCCTCAATCAGATCTGAAAATATAGAAGTCATGCAACGTTGAAAAGTAGCAGGTGCATTACAAAGACCAAATGGCATTCTCCTATATGCAAATGTGCCATAAGGCAAGTAAATGTTGTCTTTTCCTGATCATTTGGATGTATAGGGATCTGGAAAAATCCACTATACCCATCAAGGAAACAGTAGTATGAATGATTAGCTAACCTTTCTAACATTTGATCAATGAAGGGTAAGGAGTAATGATCCTTTCTAGATGCAGAGTTAAATTTTCTAAAATCAATGCACATTCTATGTCCTGTAACAGTCCTAGTTGGGATCAAATCATCATTCTCATTCCTAACAACAGTGACTCCCCCCTTTTTGGGCCCACAATGCACATGAGAGACCCATCTGCTATCTGAAATGGGATAGATGATATCATTTGAGGTTCCCTGCTAGAGTATGATTCATTTTCGAGGTGAATTCTATGTGTGCACAAGTATGGAGAAATTCCTTTATTATCGGACAATGAGTATCCTAAAGCTTTCCTAAACTGTTTTAACTCAGCAAGCAACATATCTAACTCATCATCAGTTAATGCATCATTTACTATCACTGGATATGTTGAGTTAGTTCCAAGAAACGCGTACCTGAGCCCGGAGGGAAGTGGTTTAAGGTCCACTTTGGGCGAATTAAGCTCCGACCAATCGTCTGGATCGACTGAGGGTTGACACTCGACCTTGGTGTGGTCGAGTGTAGTGCTCGAGTGTAGGTTGTTTGAGGTTGAATCAGGATACTCGAGCTCAGCTCTGTCGAGTGTCATGTACGAGTGTGCGGTTTCGAGTGTTTCTTCTTTTAAAGGCTTGCATGAATCCAACATTCTCTTGTAAATCTCTGTCTCTTTGTGCACGTACCCATCACAACTATCTTTTTTTAAAGCAGTACTAAGGTGATCTTCTTCCATTAACTCCTCGAACAGATCCTCTGAAAGATCGTCTATCTCTTGAACTACAAACAGCTGTCTTTCAATAGTTGGTTTCCTCATCACATCACTGATGTTGAAGCTCATCTTGAAATCCTTCCCCAGATTAAGTTCAATTTCTCATTTGGGTACATTTATAACAGCTCCAGCAGTGGCTAAGAAGGGCCTTCCGAACAACATGGGGTCTTTAGGTTCTTCTCCCATGTCAAGAACAACAAAATCTGTTGGGATTTCTACTCCTCCAACCTGAACCGGTAGGTCTTCTAGAACGCCATGTGGGACTCTAACGGATCGGTCAGCTAATACCAAGGATATCTTGCAGGTTTTGTACTTGTCAAATCCTAATCGTTTGGCAACTGTTAGTGGCATCAGGCTGATTGATGCTCCTAAATCACATAAGCAGCTTCTGAATGTGAGAGGTCCTAAGGAGCATGGAATCGTGAATGTTCCTGGATCATCGAGCTTCTTGGGTACAACTTTTCTTTGAATAACGGCACTGACCTCGTGTGTTAGCACAACCATCCCTTCAACTTCTTGTGTTCTGTCTTTGACTACATCCTTCAAAAACTTCTGATAAGGAGGCATCAGCATGAAAGCATCCAGAATTGGTATCTTCACTTCAACATCCTTCATCTGTTTTTCAAAGAGAGCCTTGTATTTGTCTGCAACCTCCTTCTTGAATCTCTGTGGGAAAGGGAGCTGGGGTTTGAAGGGTGGTGGAGCGAACGGCTTTGGGTCTTTCTGCAAATCGGTCGGTTTTCTAGGCTCAGGAGGTGACACTCGACCAGAGGTTGGTCGAGTGTCATGGTCGAGTATCAGAGGCTTCGGCGGTTTCATGCTGATTTCTGTCTGTTTTTCGACCAGATCATCCTCCCCTTCCTGAATGGCACTGTCCTGAGTGACGTCTGTGTCCTCAGCACAGATTAGTATTTCACGGCCACTACGGAGTGTAATGGCGTGGGCGTGATACTCCTTAGGGTTCTAGACGGCTTTTCCTGGTAGTTGTCCAGTTTGTTTTACGGCTGATGAGGATCCTTGCTGATTCTCGACATACTTGAGGCGGGCATTAAGAGTTTCAAACTTGCAGTTGAGGTCGTTATGGGAAGCATCTATCTTGGCATGTACTTCAACAAATTTCCTTGTTATTTCAGACGCAGTGGCTGTTTGTCCTTTCAGTATTTGCTATAATATATCCATGACCTCAGGTGTTTGTTGGTTTTGGGTTGTGTTGTTTGATTCGTAACCCGGTGGTGCAGAGTGTTGGTGGTGATGAGTCTGCTGGTATTGTTGTTTTGGGATAAGGGATTTGGGTTGTGGTTTGGGTGGGTATACTTGATCTTGAGGGTTCGCCACGTTGGTGTTTCTGTAGGAAAGGTTTGGGTTGGGTTTATACTTGTTGTAAGGCCTGTAGTTGTTACCTTGGTTCTGCACAAAACTGACCTCCTCTTCCTGATCTTCGTCCTCTCGAACCTCTTGTGACTCACTTACGTGGTGCACCTATTTTTGTTGAGCTGAGAGCAACCTATCGAGCTTGTCTTGTATCGCTTTGAGTTCTTTTCTGCTAACCATGTCAGGATCGGCTGTTCCTCTAGGAGTTTGATCATAGTCTTCACTGTATTGGCCATCTGCTTGTGTTAAATTTTCGACTAGTTCCCATCCATCATCTACGTCCTTGTTCAGAAAGTTTTCCGTTGCTTGCTGTGTCGAGTAACATACGAATTTTGGGGAGAACTCCTCTATATAGAGTGCTAAGTAGTGACTCAGTAGTAAACCCATGATGAGGACATTGGGATTGGTACATCTTGAATCGTTCCCATGCCTCAGAGAATGTTTCAGAATGGTTTTGCTTGAAACCGGAGATGGAATAGCGAAGTTTCGCGGTTCTGGAGTTGGAGAAGAATTTGCCAAGGAATGCTTGTTTGCAGGCGTCCCAGGATGTAATAGACCCTTGGGGCAAGTGTTTCTCCCGCAAGTGTGCTTTGTCTCCAAGAGAGAAAGGAAAAAACCTCAGTTTTAAAGCATCTTCACTAACCCCATTAATCTTTGTCAACTGGTTACTCTCTCGAACTCGTCTAGATGATCCAGAGGATCCTCGAAAGGTAAACCATGAAACTCGCTATTTTGGACCATGGAGATCTTTCCGCTTTTAATTCGAAATTATTGTTTGCAATAGCTGGTGGACAATTCCATGGCGTTGTGTGTGAATACTGGTAGCATCACCAGCTCCGATGTGTCTTATGCGCCTAGGTCAAAATCCTAAGTCTGTAGCTTGCACGTGTTCCTCCATGTCTACTAGATCCAGAAATTCCTCGTTCAGTATATTCCGCTGTTCCCGTAAGTGTTCACGAGTCAAACGGTCTATGTTGTCATAGTAGGGAATGAGATCTTCACAACCACGGGATCTAGTATTCATGCAGGTATGTTTTGTTAGTGGAAACGACACTCGAGCAAAGGTGATCGAGTGAGTTTTCTAGGAACAGAGTGAGATCAAGAGACTCGAGCGTAGGTGGTCGAGTGAGTTGATCGAGTGTTCCTGAAAACAGACAAAAACGATTGTTTAGAATGTAGTTTTAAAACTTAGTCTCAGGAAAATAAAAATCTTAATTGTAGCTAATTATGATCCCCGGCAACGGCGCCAATTTGATAACAAGGTTTTTGCGTGTTTCTCAAATAACCTACTTTTATGTAATCAATTGCAATACAGTATGGTGTCAATCCACTGGGTGAGTAACTAGCAATCGGGATGCAATCTACTTATCCTAATCTAAGCCAGATTTGATTTGAGTGAGCAGTGATATAATCTAGGTGTGAATAAAATACTTAAAATAACCTAAAAGCAGAACGTGAAAACAGAGCAAAAGTAGAGCAGTAATAAAACAGAGTAAATTGCAAAACAGAGTAATTGTAAAATATAGTTTTTAATCTAAAAACAGAATATTAAAGTTCACAAAAATTCAATGGAGAGAAAGGGGTTCTTGGGGTTAAGAGATCTAAAAGCTTAATCAAACATAAACAAATATGGAAATCCCTAAGTTTTCCCCTAATTTCACCCTCTCCTAAAGAACCCTAATTTAACTTACTCAGAATTCATAAAGTAAAGCATAAAATCAGGATAAAAAATCAATTGCATAAACTTAAAGATAAGAATTCGATATTACTTTTAGAGGATCGAAAATTGCTGGAAAATATGATATATTAAAAGTAGAAATTCTACTACAATTTATAGATCAACAAAGATCTTTAAGTCTTCAAGAAAAAAGGAAAATTACTTAGAAAGCAAAAAGGAAAATTGCTTAAAGAGAAGAAAGGAAAATTCCCTAGAAAGCGAAATGGAAAATTCCTTGGAAAGAAAAAATGGAAAAAGACTAAAACGTTATTGGGCTTGCACAAGTGGGTATTGATGGGCCTTTTCATAAAGAAGCCCAAGAAGTCATCTCTGTGAAAAGTCAACGTTCTGGTGTGAAGAACCACTCGACCAAGTGATGGTCGAGTGTCATGCTCGAATGTCAAACTTTGAGTGCCAAATCTTCTAGATCACATTCTGAATTTCAACTTTAAGACAGCCGATTCCTCATTGGTCTTCTTGTAATCCGAAATACTCAATGATAAGCTCTAAAAAGGGCCTAAAAATACCTTTTATGCAATGTATGCAATGCCCAACACTAAGTATGCAAATTATGCCTAAAAGAACCTAAAACAATGATAATAATGCAAGTATGAATGCAAAACATGCTAAATAATGCCCTTAAAAATGTGGTAAAATGCAGACATATCAGGCATCGTTCTGGGGTCATAAGATATCGGAAAAGGGTATTGAGGTCGACAAAGCCAAGATAGAAGTGATGGTTCAGTTTCAGCCCCCCAAAACAGTGAAGGACATTAGAAGTTTCTTGGGGCACGCAGGGTTTTATAGGCGTTTCATTAAGGAATTTTCTAAGACAGGTAGACCTCTGACTCGTCTCCTCTGTAAGGATACAGAGTTCATCTTTGAGGTAGAGTGTCTCAAAGCTTTTCTAGAACTCAAGGAGGCCTTAGTGATAGCACATATTGTCCAAGCACCAGATTGGACTCTTTCTTTTGAGATAATGTGTGATGCTAGTGATTACGCTGTGGAAGCAGTTTTAGGACAGAAGAAAGATGAGAAGCTCAATGTGATCTACTATGCTAGTAGAACACTGGATGAGGCTCAAGTTAAGTACGCCACAACGGAAAAGGAATTACTTGTAGTGGTGTTTTCATTTGAGAAATTCAGGTCCTATTTGGTTAGATCGAAGGTTGTTGTACACACATATCATGCAACTCTGAGGTATTTGATGAAAAAGAAGGATGCTAAGCCTAGACTACTTAGGTGGATTTTGCTGCTGCAGGAGTTTGATATGGAGATAGTGGACATGCCCGGGATAGAAAACGGTGTCGAAGATCACCTCTCTAGGATGCAGGTGAAGGGATCCCTTCCGATGAACGACTATTTGTCAGAAGAGCATTTGTTGAGCTTTTCAATCAAACACTCGACCATGACACTCGATCAAGCCTTGGTCGAGTGTCCGTTTTCTGATCAGAAGAGGTGCTTTAGGTTCGGGTTGCAACTTGCTGGAACTAATTTGCCGTGGTATGCCGATCTGGTGAACTTTTTGGTAGGAGGAGAACTACCTAAGACTCTGCATTCTCATCAAAGGAAGAAATTTTTCAGAGATGTGAAGCAGTACTTCTGGGATGAACGTGGATGACACAACAGCTGCAACACCAGAAGTAGAGGGTCGGATTACACGTTCCAGAGCTAAAGAGATGGCCAAGGAAGCACATTTCCTCATTGCAGAAGGAGTTGACGAGCTAGCAGCTGCACAAGTCTTCAACATCTCCATCTTGAAGACTTCTCCTGGTGATGATAAGTAGGTAACTTAGGTGAGGAAGTTTGTACTCTTTTTCCCATAGAGAGTTTTGTCCCAATTGGTTTTCTCTCATGGTTTTTAATGAGGCAGATGGAATCACTACGGCCAGTTACTTAGAAGTCTTACCATTAGGAGAATAATGTACAAACCAATCTGGTTTTGTACTTAGTAGATTTTGAGGTGCACCATTAGGGGACGCCTCGTTGTTTTAATTTAAACGCTTTGCTATTTTTTATAAGTTTCAAACTACATGTTGTTTTTGTTTAGAACTACATGTTGTTTTTGTTCTAGGATTATATTTAAACCCCAAAACTTGTTGTAAACTTCTTCAGAGTATTATCA
This sequence comes from Lepidium sativum, assembly GCA_023374145.1. Lineage (NCBI taxonomy): Eukaryota > Viridiplantae > Streptophyta > Magnoliopsida > Brassicales > Brassicaceae > Lepidium > Lepidium sativum. The sequence continues at coordinate 75,079 of JAKUCM010000064.1, read as the reverse complement.
TTGAAAAAGACTTCTTATTGAGTTTTCCATGATCTACCATCACGTTGTGAGCCAGGAGATTCTTCACTTGATTCATCTAATCACATAAAATATACCCATTCAATCACTTCAATTCGTCACCCCACATATCCATCTCATTAGATCACGTATCATCATCTTCATCAATCTTTCAGTTCGTTGTCTCATGGAGACCTTTGCCACGTATCTCAGAAAATCCTCGATCAATTCCGCTCAAAACTTACCAGCACGTTCCTCAAACTCCAATCTATCCGCTGCTCAAGTTTCATTTGATTCCGAGTACTCTAGCCCCAATTTTCAGAGTTCTATCCTAGGGAGAATCACATCAAGTGGTATCAGAGCCAACTCTACGCCAAGGTTGAGAAAATCTCTAACTCTAATCTCTCTTTCTCTTGTTACTTTCGTTCGTATTCTTTGTTAGGGTTTAATTTCGTTGTCCTGATTGAATTAGGATTAGGATTTTGTCTCCCTGATTGAAGTAGGATTAGGTTTTGTTTTCCTTATTGAATTAGGATTAGATTTTTGTTTTCCTGATTGAATTAGGATTATGATTTTGTTTTCCTGATTGAAGTAGGATTAGGTTTCGTTTTCGTGTTTTCTATAGGATTAGGGTTTTAGTAATTCCTCATTAGGTTAGGATTTGTTAGAAATCCTATTCCTTGTAGGATTAAGAAAAGAAATTTCGATATTTAGGCTTTTACTGTGAGTTTTTTTGAAATTTCGATAGTTACTGTGAGTTGTTTTGAATTCCTTTCAGGTACCATGGAGCTTTCAGCTGAAGCTATGGAAGCTCTAAACAAAGCCATGGCTCAGCAAATCAAAGAAGCCAATCAAGCAATAGCTTCTCAGCTCTTTCAGCAACTAGAGCATCTTGATAGCAAGTTTGAGAACCGACTCAAACAACTAAAGAATGATCAAAGTGCTACCGAGCCAGAATCATCAGAGCCTCCTAGTCCCAATGAAGCAATTAGGATTGCTAGAGAAAAGGGACACGTGGGTTCTTCTTCTAAACAGTAGAGAGTTAGACGCCTTAAATCACCAATTAGGGACAGAGAAACAGTTGGCCATCAAAGGGGAAGCACACGGCCACAAAGACGGTCTGATTACACTGTTGGACATAGGATTTATGTGGAATCAGATCGTGAGCTTTCAGAAGAAGGTGAAAGATCAGAATATAGTGGTGAAACGTTAAGTACACCTAGAAACCAAGTCAATGCACGTGAGTATGATCCTTTGAGGCAGCAGCTGAGCAACATTAAGATCCAATTCCCTATTTTTCATGGCACTAACGACGCAGAATCATATTTGGATTGGGAGAGGAAGATGGAGTCTAATTTTCTGGTGCAGGGAACTTATGAGTTTAACAAGGTAGAGATAGTAGTCTCATAGTTTAATGGCTATACATTGTTCTGGTGGGAGCAGTTGGGACTCGTCAGAGATAGACAAAGCGAGCCTCTAATCATCACTTGGAGAGAACTTGTTACACACATGAGGAGAAAGTTTGTGCCATGCGCACTATCAGAGAGAGATGCTTGCAAGTTGAGACGCCTTGTACAAGGCACCCGATCAGTTCGTGATTACTATCAGGAGTTGGAGACACTTATGATCAGAGCTGATTTCAGGGAGAGTGATGATATGGTGATGTCTCGTTTTCTTGGGGGATTGAACAGAGAGTTGCAAGATAAGGTAGAGCTGCAGAATTATGAAGATGTGCAGGAGATGGTGCACAAAGCTGAGTTGATAGAGGCGCAGCTTAAGAGGAGAACTGGCAGGTCTACTTTCACTTCTAGTATCTCTAACCCAAGAGAATTCACCAAACCAGCTCCAATCAAAGATAACAGACCCGCAGCCTCTATAGTGAAAGAAGAGGCCAAAACAGAGCTTACAACCAGAAGTGGCACTTCTAATAGCAATGTCAGATGCTTCAAGTGTCAAGGAATGGGACACTGTGAGAATTCTCAATAATGTGTGATTAGAGAATAAGAGAGAATCTGATTGAGAATTGAGGAGAGTATGGCCGAGAGAGAGAGTTGGAAGAAGAGAGATTGTCTTCTCATTTCTTAAACATTACAAATGAGGTTTACAACATATATATAGTAAGAGCACACGAAAACCCTACCTATACATACACATTACACTCTTTTATACACTCCAAACACTAAAGAAAAAACTTACCCGAAATGGGTACAAACCAAATCTGCCATTACAAAAGGGAAGGGAAGACTTTTCCCAATATGTTCCAATGGTCTTCAAGGAGTCACATGTGACTTTTTTGAGCCAAGTTATCACACATGTGATTTAGTTCCTTTCCAAGAATGCCAACCAAGTTCTTCTTTGTAGTTAGACCCTTCCTTTTACCCGGTTCCTTGTTTAGCACTCCAACTGAAGCTTGTCTTACACTCCAGCTATTTAACTCTTTTAGTTTAACACTCCCCCTCAAGCTTAAATCCATAATGTGGATCATTAGGAACAAGCTTGAAAGTTGTAACTCCCCACCTTGTTAAAAACCTTAGTGGAAAACCCTTTTTGGGACAAAACCAACTAAGGGAAAAAGAGTATGGTTCATTGTTACGCCTTGGATAAATTAATTAGTCCAAGCTTCTCATATACAAACTCACACATCTTTGAGCTTGCAGCCTTAGTGAAAATGTCAGCCAATTGATCCGAGCTCCTTGTGTAACATGGCAAGATCACTCCTTGCTCCATCTTTTCTCGAACCTTGTGGTAATCAACCTCTATATGCCTTGTTCTTTCATGGAAGACTGAGTTAGAGGCAATGTGAATGGCAGCTTGATTATCACAATGCATTGTGATCGGTTCTTGAGTCTCAATCCCCAAATCTTTGAGCAACGCCTTTAGCCATATAAGTTCATCTGTGAGCTTCCTCATAGCTCTATATTCAGCCTCGGCACTTGAGCATGACACCACTTCTGCTTCTTGCTCTTCCAAGTGACTAAATTGCCTCCAAGGAACGTGCAATACCCGGCACACTTCAATGCCAATAAAGTACTTCATTTCTCCCAAATCCTTAATGTCAAAAACAGAATGAAGGTGTGTTTTGATACCTTTGATACCCGTTTTGTCACTCCCGGTGATGATGATATCAACCACATACACAAGGACAACAACAATTACATCCTTACCTTGGAGTGTGAAGAGGGTGTGGTCTGCCTCAGACTTCCTAAATCCATGGTCACGTAAGGTTTGACTCAACTTATGATACCAAGCTCTAGGAGATTGTTTAAGACCATAGATAACTTTCCGAAGCCTCAAGACATTTCCTGGTGCCACAATGTGCTCCAATCCCGGTTGAGGATGCATGTATACCTCATCCTCTAGTTCTCCTTGTAGGAATGCATTCTTGACATCCATCTGCCACAATTCCGAATCAAGATTAGTATCTAAAGACAACTCTACACCTACCGTATGGAGTTTGGCAACCGAAGCAAATGTGTCGTGGTAGTCTTCTCCATGGTGAAAAGCCATCTTGAAGTTACAGCCTTCTTCCCTTTTGGAAGTTCAGATTCATCCCAAGTGATGTGTCCCGACCCAATGGACTGAATGCGGACAGAGAGATTACCGAAGGACCCAACCACGGAACACCAAGTTAAGTCCGTGCCCCGAGTATTGACCCAGGGATCACAACCAGGTCAAAGACGGCTGCTCAAAAGACGCAAGCCAAGTGCAATCTGTTCGTGACCGAGTTCCTGAAGTCGCATGATCTCCGATCATGCGACCAGTTCAGCCGCGACCCGATGGAGGTTGTCCGATCGGTCTTCACCATCTCAAGGTGAAGACCCTAAGTCGTTAAGGCAGCTGGGTACTCTTTTCCCTCACCTTGGTTTTGTCCCAAGTGGTTTCCCAAGGGAAGTTTTAATGAGGCCGGGCACTTAGCGCATCGACGAGCAACTTTCCTTGCCGCGTCCATCCTATCTTTTCTTAGCCGTTATGTTTTATAGCTGTTATGCTTTGTACGGACCTTTTATCCGCGCTTTCTTTTAGCCCACGTGTCTAGGGCTTCCGTTCTTTTGTTTGCCTATTTAAAGGCCCCTTGTATTTCGTTTTGGAGTTAGCCTCTTTTGAATGAAAAATTGTTTCAACCCCTTGCTGTGTGAGACTCGCACCGAAACCCTTAGCCGCCGTTGAACCGGGTTCACGTCGGCTAAGTTGACCGTATCGTGAGGCGAGTCATTCCTCACGTGTCGTCACTCAATCCCTCTTGGCTCATTTTCCCGCTGTTTTCCCTCGAATCTATCTTTAGAACTCTCGGATCTAAGTCTGAGAAGCTCTCTCGTTGTTCCGCAACTTTCCCTCTTTCATTTCCGGCTTATCTCCATCTTCCCCCGACGGATGGCTAAGCCCAGAATCCCTCCGTGACGCATCAGTTTTTGGTATCAGAGCCGAAGATCCCCCACGGTCGTGTCTCTCCATCTCTTTTACTCTTTTGCTTATCTTTCCTTGTTTGAGTGCTTTTGTTCATCGTCTTCGTTGAAGCGGTGGAAAAAGATCACTCCTTTTTGGTAGTTTCTTTGGCCTTTGAGCTGGCAAAGCTGGAACCTTGTTTCGGCTTTACCTCTTGCCATTTATTTGCGATTTTTCTGCGGTTTTGTTCGGTTTTCTTCGAAAGTTTTTCCGGGTTTCATTAGAGCTTCGCCTTCGTGTTCTTGAGTTTTCGCTTTTCATTTCGTGCTTTCTGCTTTTTGATTCGGAAAAGGTGTTTTCTTTTGGCGTCAAAACATTGGTGGTGGCCTTAGAAACAACGTGTTGCCTTCTGAGATTGCGGCGGCAAAGTTGTTTGTCGCCTAGCTTTCCGATTGGCGGCTTGGGTTTTCTCTCTCCAATCATTGACCACCTTTTTGCTTTTGACCACACCCTCTCTCCAATCATGAGCTGTCACGTTTGAATTTCAAACGTTCCCTTTTGTCTTCAACCTTATCCACTTTGTTTGTTTTCTTTTCCCGCAGGCAAGGACGCGCAGCCGCGAGTCGTACAGCCGCCAACCCCGACGAGTACGGCCCCCCCCGTCCGTACCTCGCCGGCCGTACATTAGTCCGTACCCTTTTCCCGGCGACCCTCCGCCGGCCCTCCCTGACTTCCGGCACACCGGAAACTGTACGGCGTCCGTACTCTTTTCCGTACATCGGAAGGCCGTACCAATCTGTCCGTACCATGGCCGAACAAAATCCGCCCCTGGTCCCGCCTCCTCCACCCAAGCTCGGGACCATCTTACTGCAGATTCAGACCCAGCTGGGCCAAATCGACGAGCGCCTCAATCGGCTCGAAATCACTCGGCCCGTCGCCTCTCGTGTACTCCCGCAACGCGAACCACGAGTCCCTTTCCCTCCTGGCCAACCACCCGACCAAGGGCAGGTCGAAGATTACTCCACCGAGGAAGACCCAAATTTCCCGAGGCGAAGAAACCCTCGGCATGATGACCCTCGGCCTATGGGTCCAAATCAAGTTGGACCTTCTTACAAGCTGTCCGTGCCTACTTTCGCGGGCATGGTCGATCCAGAGGCCTGCCTCCAGTGGGAAGGTCGTATGGACAAGGTTTTCTCCTGCTATACGTACCCCGATCAGCGGCAAGTGACCTTCACCGCGGCTCAACTTACCGATCACGATCGAAGGAGAAACTATGAGCGGCCTATAGCTACTTGGGCCGCGATGAAAGCTCTTATGAGGAGGCGTTACATTCCTCAGTACTACAGCCACGACCTGCAAAGGCGATTTAGGAGGCTTACCCAAGGCACAAAGGGTGTTGAAGAATATTTTGAAGAATTTGAGCACTTAAGGAATCGACTGCAACTTGAAGAAACTGAGGAGGCATTAATGGCTCAGTTCCTTGATGGGATGAATGAGAGGATCACTCGGAAAGTCGAACGCCAAACATATAACGGCTTCGAAGAAATGCTACATCTAGCCGTCCAAGTCCAGCAACAAATTAAAAGGAAAAACACGTTGGGACCTCGGACCAGAGGTCAAGGACTGCCAAGCTGGACTCCGAGTACCTCATCCTCCCAAGGAAATAGCCGCGTGGTTGATAAACCAAAAGTTGCTCACATCGAGTTGCGGTTCAAGCCCCGCGAGAACAACCTCAACCCGCGACCCGAGTCTCGCCCGCAGCCCACCGATGCCAGGACACGAGAGTGTTTTAAATGCCGAGGACGTGGACACTATGCTCGAGACTGCCCCAATCAGCGGAATATGATACTCACAGCAACCGGGGATTATGAATCTCAAGATGAGGCCGACGACCAGCCCGTTCTGTCCGAAGAAGCCGAGACGGAAGAGACCACAGCCGAACCCGAGATCAGAGAGCTCCTTATGATCAGACGAGTTCTCAGCGCCAGCCCAACATTAGAGGAGTCCAATCAACGAGACAACATCTTCCATACTCGTTGCATGGTAAGCGGGAAGGTGTGTGGCTTGATCATAGATGGGGGCTCATGTACCAATGTCGCGAGCTCCTATATGGTCAAGAAACTCTCTCTCACAACTACACCCCACCCAAAACCCTATAGGCTCAAATGGTTAAATAATAAATCAATGATTGATGTCTCCGAACAAGTTTCGGTTGCATTTAATGTGGGACCTTACAAGGACCAAGTCCTATGTGATGTAGTGCCAATGCAAGCCAGCCACCTTCTGTTGGGTCGGCCTTGGCAATTTGACAAGAAAACATCCCACTGCGGTCACACCAATCAATATCATTTCATTCATGATAAGAAACGCATGTGCCTTAGGCCTTTAACACCCGCACAAGTGAATGAATTGCAATCTAATATGACTAAGGATCCAGATCTTAAAACAAACCTCTTGATCAATGTTGGTAGTGTGAGGAGGTCCCTTAGAGACTCCTCTTGTCATGTCTTATTGATGGTCTTTAAGGATTTGTTGTCAATAGATAAGGAAGACGTGTACATTCCGGAAGAAATCAAAAAGCTAGTAGAATGCTTCCAAGACGTCTTTCCCGAAGAACTCCCCCACGGACTGCCACCAATTCGAGGAATTGAACACCAGATTGACCTCATACCAGGGGCCCAACTACCCAAAGAGCCGCCTATAGAGTTAACCCCATCGAGGCCAAAGAACTAGAGAAGCAGGTCGGAGACCTTATGAGGCAAGGCTATGTGCGAGAAAGCCTCAGTCCTTGTGCTGTTCCGGTCCTTTTGGTGCCTAAGAAGGATGGTTCGTGGAGGATGTGCGTGGATTGCCGAGCTGTCAACAATATCACCGTCAAATATAGGCATCCCATACTGCGGCTTGATGACATGCTAGATGAGCTTAACGGGGCCAGCATTTTTACCAAGATCGACCTTAAGAGTGGCTACCACCAAGTCAGGATGAAGGAAGGAGACGAGTGGAAAACAGCTTTTAAAACCAAGCAGGGCCTCTATGAATGGCTAGTCATGCCTTTCGGCTTGTCCAACGCCCCGTCTACCTTCATGCGGCTTATGAATCACGTACTTCGAACCTTTATCAATAAATTTGTGGTTGTCTATTTTGATGATATTCTCATTTATAGCCGCAACCTTGAGGAACATTTGAAACATATTCATGCTGTTTTGACCACACTTCGAGAAGAGAAGCTTTACGCTAACTTCAAGAAGTGTGTTTTTGGATCTAATGAATTGGTTTTTTTTAGGCTTTGTTGTAAGTGCGCAAGGACTTAGGGTGGATCAGGAAAAGATCAAGGCGATTGAAGAATGGCCCACTCCAGCTACAGTTAGCCAAGTAAGGAGCTTTCACGGCCTGGCTAGCTTCTTCCGACGGTTCGTTAAGGATTTCAGTACGATAGCCGCGCCGCTCACAGCCATCACCAAGAAGAATGAGGAATTCACATTGGGACCAGCACAAGAGAACTCCTTCAGAGAACTTAAGAAGCGGCTGACCCAGGCTCCCCTCCTTGTCCTACCCGACTTCGAAAGAACCTTCGAAGTTGAGTGCGACGCGTCAGGCGTTGGCATAGGAGCAGTTCTGACCCAAGGGGGCAAGCCCGTGGCCTATTTCAGTGAGAAGCTTCACGGCCCCACCCTGAACTACCCCACCTACGATAAGGAGCTCTATGCCTTGGTCCGAGCCATGGAAACTTGGCAGCACTATCTCCTTCCGCGGGAATTTGTGATTCATTCGGATCATGAGACCTTGAAGCATCTCCGAGGCCAGACCAATCTCAAAAGAAGACATGCCAAGTGGCTAGAGTTTATAGAAGCCTTCCCATACGTCATCAAATACAAGAAAGGCAAAGAGAATACAGTGGCCGACGCACTATCTACACGGCACACCCTAGTCACGACTATGGAAGCAAGGATTCTAGGTTTTGAGGGCATCAAGGGAGCTTATGAAACAGACCCAGAGTTCGGGGCCAGCTATAAGGAGCATGGAAAAGGGGTATTCTCTCAATATTTTGTCTCTGATGGTTTCCTTTTCCGAGATCGCAGGTTGTGCATCCCAGTCGGCTCTATCCGAATACTTTTACTACAAGAAGCACACGGCTGCGGCCTTACCGGCCATTTTGGAGTTACAAAAACACTGGAGGTCCTCAAGGAGCATTTTTACTGGCCAAAGATGAAGAGGATGGTGGAGAAATTTGTAGGGCGCTGTATCACGTGTCGGGCCGCAAAATCCATGCCGCGACCCCACGGGTTATATAAACCCCTCCCGATTCCAAATGGACCTTGGATTGATTTATCTATGGATTTTATGCTTGGATTGCCTAATTCCTATCGCAAGGATGCCATTTTTGTTGTTGTTGACAGGTTTTCTAAGATGGCCCACTTCGTGCCGTGCAACAAGCTGACGGACGCCACTGCCCTAGCCAACTTGTTCTTCCGAGAAGTGGTCAGGCTACACGGCCTACCTCGCAGCATAGTATCAGATCGTGACCCTAAATTTCTTGGACATTTTTGGCGGACCTTATGGAGGAAAATGGGCACTAAGCTCTTGTATTCAACAGCATGCCACCCGCAAACCGACGGCCAAACCGAGGTGGTGAACCGGACCATTGGAGCCCGAATCCGAACCACTGTTGCCAGTAACCAGGGGACATGGCTCGAACTTTTACCACTCATGGAATTTGCCTACAATCAATCCGTTCACTCCGCGACCAAGAAATCCCCTTTCGAGGTCGCCTATGGTTTCAAACCCCTACCGCCTCGAACTCTCAGGTACGTATCGGACTTCAACCTCTTTCAATGTGGCTGATTTGGTACCATTTGATGTAGGTGATGACTACGACGTTCTGAGGTCAGAACCTTCTCAAGAGGGAGGGAATGATGAGTCCCGACCCAATGGACCGAATGCAGACAGAGAGATTACCGAAGGACCCAACCGCGGAACACCAAGTTCAGTCCGTGCCCCGAGTATTGACCCAGGGATCACAACCAGGTCAAAGACGGCTGCTCAAAAGACGCAAGCCAAGTGCAATCTGTTCGTGACCGAGTTCCTGAAGTTGCATGATCTCCGATCATGCGACCAGTTCAGCTGCGACCCGATGGAGGTTGTCCGATCGGTCTTCACCATCTCAAGGTGAAGACCCTAAGTCGTTAAGGCAGCTGGGTACTCTTTTCCCTCACCTTGGTTTTGTCCCAAGTGGTTTCCCAAGGGAGGTTTTAATGAGGCCGGGCACTTAGCGCATGGACGCGCAACTTTCCTTGCCGCGTCCATCCTATCTTTTCTTAGCCGTTATGTTTTATAGCCGTTATGCTTTGTACGGACCTTTTAGCTGCGCTTTCTTTTAGCCCACGTGTCTAGGGCTTCCGTTCTTTTGTTTGCCTATTTAAAGGCCCCTTGTATTTCGTTTTGGAGTTAGCCTCCTTTGAATGAAAAATTGTTTCAACCCCTCGCTGCGTGAGACTCGCACCGAAAACCTTAGCCGCCGTTGAACTGGGTTCACGTCGGCTAAGTTGACCGTATCGTGAGGCGAGTCATTCCTCACGTGTCGTCACTCAATCCCTCTTGGCTCATTTTCCCTCTGTTTTCCCTCGAATCTATCTTTTGAACTCTCGGATCTAAGTCCGAGAAGCTCTCTCGTTGTTCCGCAACTTTCCCTCTTTCATTTCCGGCTTATCTCCATCTTCCCCCGACGGATGGCTAAGCCCAGAATCCCTCTGTGACGCATCAACAAGTGTGATTCCTCTCCATTGCTCCATGCTCATTATCCACAGCATCTCTCCAAACCTTGTGCTCCTTGGCTTCTTCATAGGTATTAGGGATGAAATGTTGATCAATCTGGCTGGTAAAAGCTTGATGAGCTATTGGAACGTGGGCTAAGGTGCACATAACTTGTGTTGGATGAGCTACTGCCTTGTTGTTATAGTACACACGTGTGTTAACCCAATTGGATGGATTCTTCCTCACTCTTGTGCTACGCCTTAGAAGTTGGCTTGGTGGTTCATTAGCACTTGATTCTGCCTCTGCATGGTTTTCTCCCAAGGGTGCTGATTCCTCCTCATCAACCGGGACCTCATCTATCGGAACACTATTTGAGTCCTCCTCATGTTGGTCTATAGTCACATGGTTATCAACACTCGTGTTATTGTTGGCGAGTGTACTTAGACCATCATCAGTCCTGTGGTGGACTCGACCATCTACAGACGAGTGATGTGGTCGAGGCGTGGCATCATGGGATGTGGATTGAGGAGGATTGGAAGCCACTACTCCAATCTTCTCCAAAATGTTTCGCAAAGAAGTGGCACGACCTGAGGGACCTGATTGAGCATTTTCAGATAGTCCTTGTAACTCTGACCAATTCTTTACCTCATAGTACCCCTTTGTCTCTATAAACTTCACATCTCGAGACACAAGCACCCTCCTCGTCTCTGGGATGTAACACTTATATCCTTTTTGAGTTGTGGAGTATCCAACAAACACTCCTTTAGTACTTTTAGCCTCTAACTTGTTTCTTTGATCTCCTGGTACCAAGACAAAGCCAACACAACCAAACACACGTAAATGATTAATTGATGGTTGTGTTTGAGTTAGTACCTCAAATGGAGAGACATTCTTTAGCACTTTGGTAGGAAGTCAATTAATCACGTAAAAAGCTATCATCACCGCATCACTCCAAAACCGTTTTGGGACATTAGTGTGAAACATCATGGCTCTAGGAACCTCCATAAGGTGTTTATTCTTCCTTTCAGCCACACAATTTTGTTGAGGGGTGTACAGGCAGCTTGTTTGATGCATTATTCCGAGTTTGGCTACGAGTTGTTTGAATGAGTTGCTTGTGTATTCACCTCCATTATCTGTTCTTATGATTTTAATCTTTGCATTATAATGGTTAGTCACATAGGTTTGGAAATTGGTAAATGCCTCTAGCACCCTATCTTTTGAAGGAAACAAAGTTAACCAAGTGTACTTGGATTTCTCATCTATAAAGGTGACAAAATACTTATGGTTTTCTCTAGACTCACAAGGAGAAGACCACACATCTGAGTGAATTAATTCAAAACAACGTTCATAAATGGTTGAGGACTTGGGAAACACCGATCTACAATGTTTACCAAGTATACAAGCCTCACAATCATCATTTTTAAAGGAAATACTAGGCAATAACAATCCTAAAGCACGTGAATGAGGATGACCAAGTCTAGCATGCCATAAAACATTCTCATCATTACTACAAGAACTAGATAAGCAAGATAAAGGTAAAGATAAATTCGGATCTTTCTTCACATCTTCAAGGAGATATAATCCATTTTTGGTGACACCTTCTCCAAGGACTTTGCCACTCTTAATATCCTGAAAACAAAATTTGTTAGGCTCAAATATAGCTCTACAATTAAGATCACTAACAGTCTTGCTTACACTCAACAAATTTGAGGTAAATGATGGCATGTAAAGGGCTTTAGAGCTTTTATCAAACAATTTTAAATCACCTATGCCTCTAATAGGAACTCTTTTACCATCATCAATAATCACATTCCATAAGGCCGGTTTTAAATTGCTAATCAACCTAGGGTTCTTAATCATATTCTGAGATGCACCAGAATCTACCACAATTTGATCCGAAAAATTTGAAGCATGATAAGAGATACCAGAATCTTTGAGGGCATTGATGGATTTGATGAGCTCTTCAAGGTCTAATTTCTTCACATAATCATTGTGGTTTACATACATAACCTTTCCTTCAACCATTTGAGATGATGTGCTAGCTGCTGTGATGGTTTGAGCCTCCATTCCTTCAGTTGCAAGGTTCACTTTTGCCTTTTCCCATCTGTTTTGCTTGAGGTGGGGATGAAGTATCCAACAGCGGTCCTTAGAGTGACCTTTCTTCTTGCAATGGTCACATATCCACACCTTCTTCTCCTCTGGTAGGTATGAAGCTTTGTTAGCCATAGTAAGCTCCCCCTTACCACCAAGAAGACTTCTTGAACCTTGTTCTCTTTGAATGGATCCACACACTTCCTCCAAGCTTGGCAGCTTGTCTTGCCTCAAAAGATGCCTAACTAGGTCACCATAGGCTGGGTTTAGGTTCATCATAAGACCAAAGACCTTGTCTTGCTCAAGTCTTTCACCTAACACCGTTGGGTCCACTGTTGGGGGTCTTAGCATGTCAAGCTCAGCCCAAAGAGATCTATACTTCCCAAACCATTGGGTGAACTCCATATCTTCTTGGCTGAGATCATTGATAGCTTTCTTCACCTCATACACACGGATGAGGTTTGATAGGTTGCCATAAACCTTCTTGAGAGTGTCCCATAATTGCTTAGCACTCTCACAGTAGGAATAAGCTTCATGGATTGCTGGGTCAAGAGAGCGTTGCATGATAACAAGAGCTACTTGGTCATCTTGGTACCACTTAGCATCCTCATCCTCTACAGCCACAACTCCACTAGCTTCACCTTTCTTTTCTTTGTCAACAGACCTAGCCATCCTCTTTGGAGCTCCTCCTTCAACATGAGCCCAAAGTCCACGACCACACAACACAAGTTTTATGGTTCTAGACCAAAACAAGTAGTTCACTCCCTTGAGAGTGAAATGAATACCAACAAGCTTTGAGTTATCCATCAGATTTGACACAGAGGAAAGAAACATAGAGATTTGGACAGAAAGATGAAGCTTTCAAACAATGAAGTTTCAAGAAGAGAGAGAAAGTTTCAGCAGATTAGATAAGAGAATTAGAGAGTTTCAGCGGATTAAATGAGTCATAAGAGATCTTATGCTCTGATAACATGTGAGAATTCTCAATAGTGTGTGATTATAGAAGAAGAGAGAATCTGATTGAGAATTGAGGAGAGTATGGCTGAGAGAGAGAGTTGGAAGAAGAGAGATTGTCTTCTCATTTCTTAAACTTTACAAATGAGGTTTACAACATATATATAGTAAGAGCAAACGAAAACCCTACCTATACATACACATTACACTGTTTTATACACTCCAAACACTAAAGACAAAACTTACCCAAAATGGGTACAAAGCAAATCTGCCATTACAAAAGCGAAGGGAAGACTTTTCCCAATATGTTCCAACGGTCTTCAAGGAGTCACATGTGACTTTTCTGAGCCAAGTTACCACACATGTGACTTAGTTCCTTTCCAACAATGCTAACTTTCCGTTGGAGAGTTACTTGTGGCACACAGAGCATTGAGCATTCTGGTTCATCCAGATGACAGAGATTAGCGTGAGAATCTCTTTCACACCAGATGTGCTGTTCAGGGAAAGGTGTGTACACTGATTGTAGATGGAGGGAGTTGCACTAATTCAGTCAGTGAAGAGATGGTAAAGAAGCTCAATCTGAAGACTACTTCTCATCCTAGACCATATCAGCTGCAATGGTTGGATAACAAATGAGCCATTACAGTCTCTTAGCAGGTGACGGTTCAGCTGTCTATTGGGAAGTATGAGGATGAGCTGCTGTGTGATGTTGTGCCAATGAGGTCTAGTCCGTTCTGTTGGGCAGACCATGGTAGTATGATAGGCGTGTGATGCATGATGAGTACACAAACAAGCAGGTGTTTGAGTACAAGGGGCAAAAAATCACTCTTCTCCCACTTACACCAGCTAAAATCTACAAGGATGAGATGCATATGAACAGAAAGGAGAAGGAGAAAGTGTCAAATGCATTGTACATCAATCAGTGAGTTTAACAAGCTGTTTGATCCAGAAATGACTACTTTCATGTTTGTGTACAAGGAGACATTGGCGTGTACTAAACCATCAGAGGAGCTTCCACATGAGATGATTCATATTATAGAGGAGTATAAGGACGTTTTTCCTGAGGAGATACCACTGGGACTGCCTCCAATTCGTGGTATTGAGCATCAAATCGATTTAGTGCCTGGTTATATGTTGCCAAACAAACAAGCTTACAGAACTAATCCAGTTGAGACTAAAGAGCTTCAGAAGCAAGTAGAGGAGCTGATGAGTAGGGGCTATATTCGTGAGAGTTTAAGCCCATGTGTTGTACCAGTCTTGTTAGTGCCTAAGAAAGATGGGACATGGAGGATGTGTGTAGACTACAGAGCTATCAATAACATCACAGTGAAGTACAGACATCCGATTCCAAGACTTGATGACATGCTATATGAGTTATGTGGATCCACTATCTTCTCCAAAATCGATTTGAAGAGTGGTTATCATCAGATCAGAATGAGAGAAGGGGATGAGTGGAAGACTGCATTCAAGACCAAGCAAGGGTTATATGAGTGGTTGGTTATGCCGTTTGGTCTCACCAATGCTTCCAGTACGTTTATGCGTCTCATGAATCACACTCTCAGACCGTTCATTGGGCTGTTTGTAGTAGTCTACTTAGATGATATACTCATCTACAACAAATTTTTGGGAGAGCATTTAGAGCACATCCGCAGGGTTCTAGATGTTCTTCGCTCTCAATCTCTCTTTGCTAATTATTCTAAATGCTTATTATGTACTACTGAGGTTTTCTTTTTAGGCTTTGTTGTTAGTGCAGATGGAGTTAGAGTAGATGATGAGAAGATCAAAGCAATCAGAGATTGGCCAATACCTAAAAACGTTTGAGAAGTCAAGAGCTTTCATGGATTAGCTGGCTTCTACAGGAGATTTGTCAAGGACTTCAGCACCATTGCAGCACCACTAACAGAAGTCATTAAGAAGGAAGTTGGATACAGATGGGAAACAGCTCAAGAAGATGCGTTTTCAGCCTTGAAAAAGAAGCTTATCAATTCTCCACTCTTAGTACTTCCTGACGTGGCATCATTACTTGTGGCAGCATTACTTGTGGCCTAAAGAATTCGTCATTCATAGAGATCATGAGTCGTTGAAGCACTTAAAGGGACATCAAAAGCTCAACAAGAGACACGCCAGATGGATGGAGTTCATAGAGACGTTTCCATACGTAGTTAAGTACAAGAAAGGTATGGATAATGTAGTTGCAGATCTATTATCAAGAAGGTACACTCTAGTCTCTACTTTAGCTTCTAAGTTGGACAGTTTTGAGCATATTAAAGACTTGTATGTGACTGACATTGACTTTCCTGAGAGCTATGGCAAATGCCATAAGTTTGCTATTGATAAATTCTTTAGACAGGATGGTTATTTGTTCTACAATAATCGCTTGTGTATACCAAGAGGATTCATCAGAGAGCTACTAGTTAGAGAGGCGCATGGGAGAGTAAAGTATTTGATCAAATTGGCGCCGTTGCCGGGGATTCATCAAATTTGATAAAGACGTTTTTGCGGTGTTTTCTCAAATACCAAACTGTCTATCTAATCAATTGCAGTACAATATGGTGTCAATCCAATGGGAGAGTAACTAGCAATCAAGATATAATCTACTTATCCTAATCTAAGCCAGATTCGGTTTAGCGAGTGGTGGTCTATCCTAGGTGACAACGAAATCCTAAAACAAAATGCTAAAAACAAAACAAAGTATTTAGAATGTAAAAACAGAGCATTAAAAGTAAAGCAATAGTAAAACTAATAATGAAGTGCAACAAGAAATCTCAACCTAAAACAGAGTATTAAAATCACGAAAGTTCAATAGAGGAAAAACGGGTTCTTGAGGTTTAGGATCAATGATTAGGGTATTCCTAGGGGTTCCAGACTTATCTATCAACCTATTTAGATGACCTCTAAGCAAGGAATCACAAAGTAATCACATTCGATCTCGCGCAATGGGACCTCTCCTAAAAGACAACCTGACTTGACTCTCGCCTAACGATTGGAAATTCAAGAGGCTTTAAGTATGGACCTTACAAAGCCTAATAACACCCTAGACAATCAATCTCTTGAGCTAGGAAGATGTTATCTTAACTTAAGCATGTTCAAGTGATTCCCCAAACGCCTCTCGAGGGGGGGATTCACCAAGAGATCGAATTTCAATTGATCAGAAAGTTACAAGCATTAAGAACACTTAAATTAAAGAGATCTAAGATCTTAATTAAACATAAACAAATCTGGAAACCCGTAAGTTTTCCCCTAATCTCACCCTTTCCTCAAGAACCCTAGACTAACTTACTCAGAATTCATGAAATAAAACATAGACTTAAAATCGAAAATCAATTGCATAAAACTTAAGACTAAAAAAATCGTAAATGCCTTTTTAAAGATAAGACTCGAAATTTGCTAGAAAAGATTGTATATTGAAACTTGAAATTCTAGTACAATTTATAGATCAAAAGATCTTAAAGAAAAGGAAAATTCTCTAGAAAGAAAAATGGAAAATTCCTTTAAAAAGTGAAAAGGAAATTTCCTTAAGAAAGAAAATAGAAAAAGCCTAAAAGATAATTGGGCTTGCACAAAGGGGTCTTGATGGGCCTTTTCCGCAGAGAAGCCCAAAAAGTCAATCTTCGTCCAAAGTCTTAGTTCTGGCCCGTAAATTCACTCGACCAAGTGATGGTCGAGTGTCATGCTCGAGTGTTTGAGACTCGAGTGCCAAATCTTCTAGTTCGCATCCTGAACTTCAACCTTAGGCCAGACAATTCGTCATTGATCTTCTTGTAATCCGAAATACTCCGTGATAAGCTCCAAAAGTACCTAAAAATCCCTTTTATGCAATGTATGCAATGCCCAACACTAATAATGCAAATTATGCTAAAAAGAACCAACAATGCAAGTATGAATGCAAGACATGCTAAATAATGGTCCTAAAATGTGGTAAAATGCAGACACATCAACTCCCCCAAACTTAGTCTTTGCTTGCCCTCAAGCAAATATGCATCGAACTAAGAAGGAAGAGAAGTTGCTGACAATGGGAACATCTTACTTAAACAAATGACTTGCCAAACTGAAAAACTGTAATCCACAAGTGAAACCTCATTCTTTTGTAAGAACCACAATTTACTTTCATGAAGGCTTAGCATAAAAACCGAATATTCCCTAACACTTAGTTGGACTCTTAAGAAACTCAGATTCGAAACCTATTTCTTTCAAGTGCAGTCCGCAAAAGGGGCTATTGATCAAAGACCTTGGGATTCAACTTCCTCAAATTCAGCTAGTCACTATGGTTTAAGCATTTTCGATCACTTCTTAACTCATTACTCGTTTTTATTGGCTTTAGCTTTATCAATGAAGCACGAAAAAGTACGGGTTTACGCACAGTCCCGGTTCACCTTAGGCATCGATGTATTAGCTTTATCAATGAGACGCGAAAAAGTACGGGTTTACGCACAGTCCCGGTTCACCTTAGGCGATATCGAAATGGTTTTATTGATGAACACAAGAAGGTACGGGTTTACGCACAATCCCCGTTCATCTTAGACCATATATTTTGAGCCGAGTTGAGAAGGATGATTCTATATTCACCTTATGCTTTTCTTTTTACTTAGCTAGCTGAACCTAAGGAAGGATCTTATGCAATGTATCTCAAGCCCCTAATTTGGAAAATAGAATTCGATTATGAGGTAACAAATCAGGTTCTTTTCGAGACACAACCTAAGTATTGGTTTCAAAGGTCAATGATCTACCAATCAGTGTTCAAGAGGGAAAAAAACGCGAGTCTAAGAGTTCACTATGGTTACTAGCCAATCAACCTAGCAAGTCTACCTATCTAGCAAGATGATTCCCAAAAATTCTAGACTCAATCCTATATGAATGCAATGCAGCTACATGAACACTCTGTTTTTGACTTATGCATTTTTGATTTTTTTTTCAAATTTTTATGGGTTTTCTATGCCTTAGATGTAATGCAATCTAAAAGTATGCTAAAGAAGATATTTTTGGTTTTTCTATGCCTTAGATGTGATGCAAGTGATCAAATGCAAGAATAAAAACTAAGAATCACAGAAAACAAAGTTAAATATCCTCTAGAACCCTCCCCCAAACTTAAATCACACAGTCCCTTGTGTGCATAAAAGTCCGAAAGAGGATCCTAGACCAGCAAGTCAAGTGAAAAATATACTAAAGCAAACCAAGTAAAAGAAATGTAAAAGCAAGTCAATTGAAAAATATGCAATGGTATTTACAATGAAAGGAAGGGGTTTTCGTACCTCTCTAATGGTTCCAGTAGTCGGCTGCCACATTCCGCATGAGTTCCATGTAGTGGTCATTATGCCTCTGACGCTCGAGCTCAGCTTGCTCGAGCGTTTCTGTCGAGTATTCTGATTGCTCGATCGATTGGTGCTCAAGCGGTTGGCTCGAGCTTGCCCCAGCTGCATCGAATGGTCTTCTATATGAGAAGGCTGCGGGGTTTGCTGAGAAGTGTCTAGCTGGTGCTGGTTGGTGCTGCCTTTCATGATCTGTGGATATGGAGGCTCTTCTTGGGCGAATAGTTGGTGGTGGTGGTGGTGGTCCGCTGTTTCTTTCTAGAGCCGCCACTCTCCTACTTAGATCATCGTTTTCCTGCCTTCTAGCTTCGTCGCTAGCAGTCAGCTTCTTCACCTTCTTCATCAACCATTTGTTCATCTTCTGCAACAAGCTTATGTGCTTGTGCGCTTCTCGAATCGGTTCTCCTTGACGTGGTGGCATCGTGTATTCTTCCAAACAATACGCCTCAGGATCCAATTCATCGCTGTTTGTTAGAGATGAACTCTGCTGAGGGCCATTGGGATCGTACAAGGCTTCTAAAGGTGGATTAAAATCCGTGTTTTTCCCCATCCTTATCGATGTGTACTCCCTGTTTGGCAAGAGTAGAAAAGCATTTGGTCTAAGTAAATGATGGAAAGAGTAAAGGAGCTTACCTCGAACTTCCGTAGTAGCCAAGAATTGACTCCTCCTTAAGTGATCGATGTTCATGAACCGAGGGTCAGCCCATTGTGTCTCATCGATTGGAACATTACATCTCTCCATAATGCATGTGACAAGTCCGCCAATTGTGATCTTTCCATCACGTCCTCCAATTTTGTTATCCCTTGCCCAATCGCGGTACGTGACCAATTGGTTAGCAAATTGGATGGTTAAACCAGCACTGTTTCGATCTCCGATAATCGGGGATCCGTCGCTCTTTGTACCAACAATGTCTTTGAGAGCAGTCACCAGCATCTCCATTTCTCCTAGATTAATTGTTCCAGTAGTAAAACGTGAGAAAAATGTATTTGCGAGGATTGTTCGGAAATACCTCAAGGCCGGGTTTCGGATCAGTGATGCCTTAGATCGGGAGGACGAGAATCTGCTCCTTGTTGATGCAATCGACCGCCACACATCATCCAACTCTGTTCTATCGAAATCCGGTCCATAATTTTCGGACTCGGCTTTTGGGAACTCGAAGAGGTCCCTAAGTGCTCTGAAAGTCATTCGATAGTCCCTTCCTCTAATTGCAAAGAAGATGTAACCGCCACCTTGATTTTCTTGGAGACTCTCATTTTCTGCATTGTATAGATTGATCTAAATCGTCGCCAAAAACTGGAGAGTCTCTTCCTTGAATGCTCGCTGCGGATACTGCACAAATGTGGACAGCCCACAATTTTGCAACATGAGATCTACATCTCTGGTTATCCCCATTGCGGTCAGCGCCTCCTTGCATGGATAGCGGGTTCCTAAGAAATCCATCCTCCGCAGATCGTTTAGTGCTCTTGCCAAGTTATGCCTCTCCTTCATCTCTTTTTCTCTTTTTCCGGCAAGGATTATCTCCCTTGCTTCTTCCGCCTCTCTTTCGCCATACCCATCTTCACGAAGTGTTTCAGCAGCAAGGTCTGGGTCCATCTCGTTTTCATCCATGTATTCTCTTCTTTCTTCCGACTCATTTTCAGATTGCACTTCCAACATTCTCTTCTCCTTTCTGCTGGGTTTGTTTGCGGCCCTAGAAGACTCTCATTGGGCAGGATTTCTTCTTGACCGAGCATTATTTTTGGCTCTAAGGCGGAGGAGGTTGGCTTTGCTGGATTTGCCGTCTGTCATGGTGAAAGTTGGTCGGAAAAAGAGTAAGTGTTCTGACACTCGAACTGGACACTCGAGTTGAGGTGATCGAGTGTAGTAGATGAACAGAGAGAGAGATGATTTGCTTCTGTAAAAGAGAGAACAACTAGAGAGAAATGTTAGAGAGAGAGTGTATTTCGTGTGAATGAAAGGAGAGAAGCCCTTCCTCCTTTTATAGAGGACGAAAAACAAAGGGGGAGCCTTTTCAAATTCAAAATTTGAACTTGGATTAAATCAAATCTTTTTGAATTAAATGGAAAGGATATTGCATTAAAGAAAGATTTAACCCATTTTTCAGAGTAAATGTCTCCCCTTTCTCAGCTTTTGGCAGTTATAGGCTTTGGAGGCATGTGAATAGGCATGAAGGCGGGACGCTCGAGCCTGACACTCGAGCAGGTTTGGTCGAGTGTCAGTCTGCCAAAAGCTGGCTGATGCTCGAGTGGGACACTCGACCAGGCGTGGTCGAGTGTTGTCCCATCTTGTCGGTTCCGACCCCACTTGTCCCATATAGGCCCCACTTTCCTGTAAAAGAGTACCAAAAACCTTCCAAGTGCATGTAAGACGAAATAGATGCAAGTAAAAATGAAAAATAGCAAATATATGTAAAGAAGATATGCGAAAAATTAAATGTATATATAGAGGATACCTTTGGGATTGCCTCCCAACTGCGCTTGTTTATAGTCTCAAGCTTGACTTCCTCCTATTTATTGGAGAGGAGGCGGTTCATCGAGCAGAACCGAAGTTCCCTCGGGAATTGTATTGTTGGCCAAGTAAGGCTTCACTCTATGACCGTTCACAGTGAATCCTTCTCCATTGCTATTGGCTAAAGTGACTGCTCCAAAAGGTAAAAGTTGCAGTACTTTGAACGGACCAGACCACTTTGATCGCAATTTTCCGGGAAATAGCTTGAGTCTTGAGTTAAAGAGAAGTACTTGGTCACCAACTTTGATTGTTTTCCGCTGGATCTTTTTGTCGTGATCTGCCTTTGTTCGATCCTTGTATGCTTTTGAGCTATCATACGCTTCAAGTCTGATTTCTTCAAGCTCATGTAGGTCCATCTGCCTCTTTTCTTGTGCTGTCTTGATATCGAAATTCAAGAGTTTGGTTGCCCAAATTGATTTGTACTCTATCTCTACTGGTAAATGGCAGGATTTTCCATAGAGTAATTGAAAAGGTGTGCAGCCAATAGGTGTTTTGAAAGCAGTCTTATAGGCCCAAAGAGTATCATCTAATTTGGCGGCCCAATCACGTTTTGACAGCCCAACTATCTTCATCAAAATTGATTTGATCTGTCTATTAGAGACTTCAACTTGTCTGTTGGTTTGAGGATGATAAGGAGTTGCCACTTTGTGTTTAACCCCATGTTTCCTAAGCAAATTCTCGAAAACCTTGTTGACAAAGTGGGATCCTCCATCGCTGATCACAACTCTTGGCACACCAGATCTGGAAAATATAATGTGTTTGAAAAGCTTAAGTACCACTTTCGCATCGTTTGTAGGAGCTGCAATAGCTTCTACCCATTTAGAGACATAATCAACAGCAACCAGAATGTAGCTGTTCCCTAAAGAAGGAGGCTTAAATGGTCCCATGAAATCGATTCCCCAACAGTCAAACACTTCTATCTCCAAGATCGGACTCTGCGGCATCTCATTCCTCTTGCTTATACTGCCCATTCTTTGACAGCAATCACATCTGGATATGAACTCTTGGTAGTCTTTGAAAATTGATGGCCACCATAACAGGGATTGAAGGATTTTCTGTGCTGTTTTGAATGCAGCAAAGTGTCCTCCATAAGTAGATCCATGACAGTGTTCTAATATTCCATTGAATTCCTCTTCTGATACACATCTTCTGAACAGTCCATCAGATCCTTGCTTGTATAGATAAGGTTCATCCCAAAAATACTGCCTTACATCCCTGAAGAATTTCTTCCTTTGATGATAATTCAGGGTTTTAGGCAGTTCTCCTCCGACCAAATAGTTTACCAAGTCGGCATACCATGGCAAGCACGTTCCCACAAACTTCGATCCGATCAAAAAACGTCTTCTTTGTCTGTGGGCTTGACACTCGAGCAGGTTGTGCTCGAGTGTCATGGTCGAGTGTTCGGTGGAAACTCAATAGTTGCTCTTCAGGCATAGAATCATTCATTGGAAGGGTTTCTTAAACCTGTATCCTCGATAAGTGATCAGCAACACCGTTTTCAATCCCTGGTTTATCGACTATCTCCATGTCGAATTCTTGCAGCAACAAAATCCATCTAAGCAGTCTAGGCTTAGCATTCTTCTTTTTCATCAAGTATCTTAGAGTTGCATGATCAGTATGCACAATAACTTTTGATCCAACCAGATAGGACCGGAATTTCTCAAAGGCGAACACAACTTCAAGCAATTCCTTCTCTGTGGTGGCGTATTTCACTTGGGGTTCGTCTAGTGTTCTACTAGCATAGTAGATCACATTCAGTTTCCTATCTATCTTCTGTCCAAGAACTGCTCCAACAGCATAGTCACTAGCATCACACATTATCTCGAAAGGGAGATTCCAATCAGGTGCTTGGACTATTGGTGCTGTTAGGCGTCTTTAAGTTCGAGAAAAGCCTTGAGGCATTCCTCGTCAAAGACAAAATCCGCCTCCTTGCAAAGGAGACGAGTCAAAGGCCTGGCAGTTTTTGAAAAATCTTTGATGAATCGCCTATAGAATCCTGCATGTCCCAAGAAACTCCTAATGTCTTTGACGGTTTTGGGCGGCTGCAACTGAACCATAACTTCTATCTTAGCTTTGTCAACTTCAATGCCCTTCTCTGAAATCTTATGACCTAGAACGATGCCTTCTCTCACCATGAAGTGGAATTTCTCCCAATTAAGCACTAGATCCGTCTCAACGCACCTGGATAGAACCCTGCACAAGTTCGGCAAACAAGAGGAGAAGGAAGAACCACAGACGGAAAAATCATCCATGAACACTTCGACCATCTCCTCAATCAGATCCGAAAATATAGAAGTCATGCAACATTGAAAAGTAGCAGGTGCATTACAAAGACCAAATGGCATTCTCCTATATGCAAATGTACCATAAGGGCAAGTAAAGGTTTTTTTTCCTGATCATTTGGATGTATAGGGATTTGGAAAAATCCACTATACCCATCAAGGAAACAATAATATGAATGATTAGCCAACATTTCTAGCATTTGGTCGATGAATGGCAAAGGATAATGATCTTTTCTAGATGCAAAATTAAATTTCCTAAAATCAATGCACATCCTATGTCATGTGACAGTTCTAGTTGGAATCAAATCATCATTTTCATTTCTAATGACAGTGACCCCTCCCTTTTTAGGCACACAATGCACAGGAGATAACCATTTACTATCAGAGATAGGGTAAATTATATCAGCATCTAACAGTTTTAAAATTTCTTTTTTAACGACCTCCTTTAAATTTGGATTCAATCTCCTTTGAGGTTCCCTACTAGAATAAGATTCATTTTCAAGATGAATTCTATGTGTGCACAAATCGGGAGAGATCCCTCTAATGTCAGACAGTGAATATCCTAAAGCTTTTCTTAACTGTCTTAATTCAGAAAGCAACATGTCTAACTCATCATCACTCAATGCATTGTTTACTATTACTGGATAAGTAGAGTTAGATCCAAGAAATGCGTACCTGAGCCCGGAGGGGAGTGGTTTGAGTTCCACTTTTGGTGATTTGAGCTCCGACCAGTCACCATCGATCTGACACTCGACCTTAGTGTGGTAGAGTGTTGTGGTCGAGCGTTGATTTCCAGAGGCTAAATCGGGATGCTCGAGCTCTGCTTGCTCGAGTGTTGAGGTCGAGTGTAAGGTCTCGAACTGTTTTTCACTTTTCAGTGATTTGCAAGAGTCCAACAAGCCTTTGTAGACCTCAGTTTCTTCGTATATGTATCCATCACAACCGTCTTTTATCAAAGCAATACCGAGGTGATCTTTCTCTATCAATTCTCAAAACAGATCCTTTGAAAGCTCATCTATTTCTTGCACCACGAACAGTTGACCCTCAATGGTCGGTTTTCTCATTATGTCGCTGATGCTGAAAGTCATTTTGAAATCTTTCCCAAGGTTGAGTTCGTTTCTCTTTTTGGCACATTGATCACAGCTCCTGCAGTGGCTAAGAAGGGCCTACCAAACATCAAGGGGTCCTTTGGTTCTTCTCCCATATCTAGAACAACAAAATCCGTAGGGATTTTTACTCCTCCGACCCGAACTGGTAAGTCTTCTAGAATTCCATGTGGAATCCTAACCGATCTGTCAGCTAGTACCAAGGATATCTTACAAGACTTGTATTTATCGAACCCCAATCTTTTGGCGACTGTTAGAGGCATTAGGCTGATCGATGCCCCTAAATCACACAAGCAACTCCTGAATGTGAGAGGTCCAAGCGAGAATGGAATTGTGAACGTTCCTGGATCATCAAGCTTCTTAGGCACAACCTTTCTTTGTATAATAGCACTGACCTCATGAGTTAGCACAACCATCCCTTCGACTTCTTGTGTACTGTCTTTGACTGCATCTTTCAAAAACTTTTGATAAGGGGGCATTAGCATAAAGGCGTCCAGAATTGGTATTTTTACTTCAACGTCCCTCATCTGCTTCTCAAAGAGAGCTTTGTACTTGTCTGCAACGTCCTTTTTGAATCTCTGTGTAAAAGGAAGCTGCGGTTTGAAAGGAGGTGGAGCAAACGGTTTTGGGTCTTTTTGTTTGTCAGTTGTGTTTTTGGGCTGTGCTTGTGACACTCGAGCAGGTGGTGCTCGAGTGTGTTGGTCGAGTGTCATAGATTTTGGCTTTTCCGTGCTTATTTCTGTCTGTTCTTCGACCAAATCATCCTCCCCTTCCTGAAGGACACTGTCCTCAGTGTTCTCCGTCGATTCAGCACGAATTAGCAATTCACGGCCACTACGGAGTGTAATGGCGTTGGCGTGATACTCCTTAGGGTTTTGAACAGCTTTTCTAGGTAGCTGTCCGGTTTGTTTATTAGTTGATGAAGATCCTTGTTGATTCTCCACATATTTGAGACGGGCATTAAGAGTCTCAAACTTGCAGTTGAGTTCATTATGTGAAGCATCGATCTTAGCATGTACTTCAGCAAATTTTCTTGTTAATTCGGAAGCGCTGGCTGTCTGTCCCTTTAGTATCTGCTGCAAGATGTCCATCACTTCAGGTGTTTGTGGTGGTTGCGTGTTGTATCCAGGAGGTGGTTGGTGGTGTGTTTGCTGGTACTGTTGTTTTGGTATAAATGGTTTGGGTTGTGGTTGCGGATGCGGTTTGGGTGGGTACACCTGGTTGTTTGGATTTGCTACATTTGTGTTTCTGTAGGAGAGGTTAGGGTTGGGTTTGTAGCTGTTGAATTGTCTGTAGTTGTTGCTTTGATTCTGTACGAAATTGACTTCTTCAACTTCCTCATCGTCTTCTTCAACCTGTTCTGATTCACCGACATGGTGTACTTGCTTATGGTGAGCTGAAAGTAGCTTGTCCAGTTTGTCTTGTATGGCTTTGAGCTCCTTTCTACTAACCATATCTGAATCTGTTACGCCTCTAGGAGTTCGGTCATAGTCTTCACTGTATTGGCCGTCTGCTTGAGCTAAATTCTCCACTAATTCCCATCCATCATCGACATCTTTATTCAAAAAATTCCCATTGCTGGCTGTATCTAGCAACATACGTATCTTTGGAATCACGCCTCTGTAGAGAGTACTGAGAAGAGACTCAGTAGTGAAACCATGATGAGGACATTGTGATTGGTACATCTTGAATCGTTCCCAAGCCTCAGAGAATGTTTCAGAATGGTTTTGCTTGAAACCAGAGATGGAATTGCGAAGTTTCGCAGTTCTGGAATTGGAAAAGAATTTGCCTAGAAACGCTTGTTTGCAGGCATCCCAAGATGTGATAGACCCTTGTGGCAAGTGTTTTTCCCATATATGTGCTTTGTCTCCAAGAGAGAAAGGAAACAATCGCAATTTCAGAGCATCCTCACTAAGCCCATTTATTTTTGTCAGACTGGTTAGTCTTTCAAATTCATCAAGATGATCTAGCGGGTCCTCAGAAGGTAAACCATGAAATTTACTGTTCTGAACCATGGAGATCATACCACTCTTAATCTCAAAGTTATTGTTGGCGATGGCTGGTGGGACAATTCCATGGCGTTGAGTGTGGATACTGGGAGCATCACCGGCGCCAATGTGTCTAACTCTCCTAGGACGAGTTCCTAGTTAAGTAGCTTGTACTTGTTCTTCCATGTTAACCTGATCCGTGTATTCTTCGTTCAATCTGTTCCGTTGTTCTCGCAAGTACTCACAAGGCAAACGGTCTATTCTGTCAGAGTATGGAATGAGGTCTTCACTACCACGGGATCTGGTATTCATGCAAGTGATTTCTTTTGTCTGAAATGACACTCGAGCTGGTGGTGATCGAGTGTAGTGATCGAGTGTTTCTGGGGTCTGCTCGAGCTCTCTGGAAACAGAAGAAAGATCAACGAGCTCGGGTTGTGTTGGTCGAGCTTGTTGATCGAGTGTACATGAAAGCAAACAGAAACCAGAAACGAGTTTAGAATAATAGTATAGTAAAACTTAGTCTCAGAAAAGTGATTTTCCTAATTGTAGCTAACTATTCCCAGTTGGCAACGGCGCCAATTTGATAAAGACGTTTTTGCGGTGTTTTTTCAAATACCAAACTGTCTATTTAATCAATTGCAGTACAGTATGGTGTCAATCCAATGGGAGAGTAACTAGCAATCAAGATATAATCTACTTATCCTAATCTAAGCCAGATTCGGTTTAGCGAGTGGTGGTATATCCTAGGTGACAACGAAATCCTAAAACAAAATGCTAAAAACGAAACAAAGTATTTAGAATGTAAAAACAGAGCATTAAAAGTAAAGCAATAGTAAAACTAATAATGAAGTGCAACAAGAAATCTCAACCTAAAACAGAGTATTAAAATCATGAAAATTCAATAGAGAAAAAACGGGTTCTCGAGGTTTAGGTTCAATGATTAGGGTATTCCTAGGGTTTCCAGACTTATCTATCAACCTATTTAGATGACCTCTAAGCAAGGAATCACAAAGTAATCACATTCGCTCTCGCGCAATGGGACCTCTCCTAAAAGACAACCTGACTTGACTCTCGCCCAACGATTGGAAATTCAAGAGGCCTTAAGTATGGACCTTACAAAGCCTAATAACACCCTAGACAATCAATCTCTTGAGCTAGGAAGATGCTATCTTAACTTAAGCATGTTCAAGTGATTCCCCAAACTCCTCTTGGGGGGGATTCACCAAGAGATCGAATTTCAATTGATCAGAAAGAAACAAGCATTAAGAACACTTAAATTAAAGAGATCTAAGACCTTAATTAAACATAAACAAATCTGGAAATCCCTAAGTTTTCCCCTAATCTCACCCTTTCCTCAAGAACCCTAGACTAACTTACTCAGAATTCATGAAATAAAACATAGACTTAAAATCGAAAATCAATTGCATAAAACTTAAGACTAAAAAAATCGTAAATGCCTTTTTAAAGATAAGACTCGAAATTTGCTAGAAAAGATTTTATATTGAAACTTGAAATTCTAGTACAATTTATAGATCAAAAGATCTTAAAGAAAAGGAAAAAATACTTAAAGAGAAAAAGGGAAAATTCCCTAGAAAGAAAAATGGGAAATTCCTTTAAAAAGTAAAAAGGAAATTTCCTTAAGAAAGAAAATAGAAAGCCTAAAAGATAATTGGGCTTGCCCAAATGGGTCTTGATGGGCCTTTTTCGCAGAGAAGCCCAAGAAGTCAATCTTCGTCCAAAGTCTTAGTTCTGGTCCGCAAATTCACTCGACCAAGTGATGGTCGAGTGTCATGCTCGAGTGTCAGAGAGTCGAGTGCAAAATCTTCTAGTTCGCATCCTGAACTTCAACTTTAGGCCAGACGATTCCTCATTGGTCTTCTTGTAATCCGAAATACTCCATGATAAGCTCCAAAAAGTACCTAAAAATGCCTTTTATGCAATGTATGCAATGCCCAACACTAATAATGCAAATTATGCTAAAAAGAACCTAAAACAATGATAACAATGCAAGTATGAATGCAAAACATGCTAAATAATGGTCCTAAAATGTGGTAAAATGCAGACACATCAATGGAGGTGGATTAGCAGGGCATTTTTGAGTTACAAAGACTCTAGTTGGACTGCAGGATAACTTCTATTGGCCAAACATGAAGATAGATGTCGATCAGGTTTGCTCTAGGTGTGAAACGTGCAAAATGGGTAAAAGTAAGGTACAACTACACGGTTTGTACACACCTCTTCCTATTCCTTCTCAGCCATGGACTCATTTATCTATGGACTTTGTACTTGGCTTACCTCGAACCAGAAATGGTAGAGATTCTATCTTTGTGGTTGTTGACAGGTATAGCAAGATGGCTCACTTTATAGCTAGCCACAAGACGGATGATGTTGTTTGTGTAGCTAATCTGTTTTTCAGGGAAGTTGTGAGATTGCATGGGCATTTCCGGCGCACACTATGGGCTAAGCTAGGGACCAGATTGACGTTTTCAACATCATGTCACCCTCAGACTGATGGACAGACGGAAGTGGTGAATAGAACATTGTCAACACTTCTAAGGACGTTGGTGAAGAGCAATATCAATTCATGGGAAGAGTGTCTACCACATGTAGAGTTTGCTTACAATCACGCTAAGCATTCTGCCACTCTCTTTTCTCCCTTTGAGATTGTTTATGGTTTTAACCCACATTCCCCTCTAGACTTGAGTTCTTTGCCTTTGAGTGTGAAATGTAGTGCAGATGGAAAAGCGAAGGCTGAACAAGTTAGGAGAATTCACGCCAAAGCCAGGGAGAATATAGAGAAGAAGACTGAGCAGTACCAGAAGCACGCCAACAAAGGAAGAAAGGAGCTGATATTTGAAGAAGGAGATTTGGTGTGGATTCATCTTATGAAAGATCGATTTCCAGAAGAGAGGAAGAGCAAGCTACTGCCACGAGTTGATGGTCCATTTGAAGTTATCAAGAGGATCAACAACAATGCTTACCAGATCGATCTCCAAGGTAAGTATAACATATCAAATTCGTTCAATGTTTCTGATTTGCTTCCTTATGTTGCAGATACAGATTTGAGGACAAATCCTTTTCAAGAGGGAGAGGATGATATTGATCGTGGATGCCACAACAGCTGCAGCACCTGAAGTACAGGGTCGGATTACACGTTCCAGAGCTAAGGAGACGGCCAAGGAAGCTCATTCCCTCATTGCAGAAGGAGTTGATGAGCTAGCAGCTACACAAGTCTTCAACATCTACATCTTGAAGACTTCTCCTCGTGATGATAACTAGGTAACTTAGGTGAGGAAGTTTGTACTCTTTTTTCCATAGAGAGTTTTGTCCCAATTGGTTTTCTCTCATGGTTTTTAATGAGGCAGATGGAATCACTACGGCGAGTTACTTAGGAGTCTTACCATTAGGAGAATAATGTACAAACCAATCTTGTTTTGTACTTAGTAGATTTTGAGGTGCACCTCGTTGTTTTAAATTAAACACTTTGCTGTTTTAAATTAAGTTTCAAACTACATGTTATTTTTGTTTAGAACGACATGTTGTTTTAGTTCTAGGGTTATATTTAAACCCCACAACTTGCTGTAAACTTCTTCATAGTATTATCATTGAAAAAGACTTCTTATTGAGTTTTCCATGCTCTCAAGCCACGGTTCTGGAAATCCTGGAGCCTGAATCTCCCATCACGTTGTGAGCCAAGAGATTCTTCACTTGATTCATCTAATCACATAAAATCTACCCATTCAATCACTTCAATTCGTCACCCCACATATCCATCTCATCAGATCACGTATCATCATCTCCATCAATCTTTCAGTTTGTTGTCTCACGCAGATCTTTGCCACGTATCTCAGAAAATCCTCGATCAAATCCGCTCAAAATTTACCAGCACGTTCCTCACACTCCAATCTATCCGCTGCTCAAGTTTCATTCGATTCCGAGTACTCTAACCCCGATTTTCAGAGTTCTATCATAGGGAGAATCACATCAAAGGGTCTGATGGGCTGTTTATAAGGTGTGTGTCATAGGAAGAAGTTAAGGGAGTATTGGAGAACTGCCATGGATCTGCATATGGTGCCCAAAAGATTCTTTAAGATGGTTTATGGTGGCCATCCATCTTCGGGGACTGTCAGGAGTTTATATCTAGATGTGATTGTTGTCAGAGGATGGGTAGTATAAGTAAGAGGAACGAGATGCCTCAGAATTCCATCTTGGAAATTGAGGTGTTTGACTGTTGGGGAATTGATTTCATGGGAATCCCATCTTTTAACCCACCATCTTTGGGAAACAGCTACATTCTGTTTGTTGTGGATTATGTTTCCAAATAGGTGGAAACAGCTACCAAGATTCTGAATTTCGATTTCAAGACAGCCCAAGAGAAAAGACAGATGGAAATGCATGAACTTAAGGAGATCAGACTTGAGGCATATGACAGCTCTAAGGCATACAAGGATCGTACCAAAACAGCTCATGACAAGAAGATCAGCTCAAGACGATCACAGATGGTGATCAAGTGCTTCTCTTTAACTCTAGGCTCAAGGTGTTTCTAGGTAAACTTCGATCAAAGTGGTCTGGTCCGTTTAAGGTGGTGCAAGTTCCACCATATGGAGCAGTTACCTTGACCAACAACAAAGGGGAATAATTCATAGTGAATGGTCACAATACTTGGCTAACTGCACGATTCCCGGTGTCTCATCCCACTCAAGCGGTATTCTCTATTGACCTTTTACCCTTTGTGTTTAAAGCTTTTCTTGGCAAGCTTGATTTGGATCAGGTTCCTAAGACATTTGCCGAGGCAAGTACATCCCGTGCTTGGATGGATGCGGTCAACAATGAGGCTACTGCCATGGACACCAATCACACTTAGGATGAAGCTGACTTACCTAAGGGAAAAGGGCTGTCTCGTGCAAGTGGGTCTTCACTATAAAGTACAAAGCGAATGGTGAGATCGAGCGGTACAAGGCACGGTTGGTTACACGCGGCTTCACACAGACTTACGACACAGATTACACTGACACCTTTGCTCCGGTTGCGAAAATTCATACAGTATACGTAGTGCTTTCCTTAGCTACTAACTTATCTTGGGATTTATGGCAGATGGATGTCAAGAACGCCTTTCTTCAAGGTGATCTTGAAGAAGAAGTGTACATGACTCCACCACCAGGCCTTGAGTCGAGGTTCACACCCTGGAAAGTCTTACGGCTGCGGAAAGCAATCTATGGTTTGAAGCAATCCCCATGAGCGTGGTACAAAAAACTGAGTCACACCCTTTGGGACCGCGGCTTCACCAAATCTGAAGCCGATCACACCTTATTTACGATGACAGGTTCCCGCGGCATTGTGGTTGTGCTTATTTATGTGGATGACCTTATCATTACCGCCAATGATAAGGACGGTATTACACAAACCAAAGCCTATCTCCATTCTGTTTTTGACATTAAAGATTTGGGGGAGTTGACGTACTTTCTCGGGATTGAGATTTGCCACTCTTCGGAAGGCTTATTTCTCTCTCAACGCAAGTACACCCTTGATTTGTTACGTGAGACAGGAATGGAGAGCTCTACATCTGCCAAGACACCACTTGAGGATGGTTACAAGGTCAATCGAGAGGGGGAGAAAATGGATGAGCCCTATGCAGATCCAATGCTCTATAGACGGCTCGTAGGTAAGCTCATTTATTTGACTATAACTCGTCCTGACCTATGCTTTGCAGTCAATCAGGTCAGCCAGCATATGCAAGTTCCAACGATACACCATTGGAAAAAGCTTGAGAGGATCCTTCGGTATCTTAAGGGAAGCTCAAGTCAAGGCATTTGGATGGGTAAGAATAATAGTACTACAATTTCTGGATATTGTGATGCTGATTGGGCAGGTGATAGAAATGATAGGAAGTCAACAACGGGCTTCTGCACATTCATCGGAGGGAATTTGGTGACATGGAAGACCAAGAAGCAGAAAGTTGTGACATGTTCTACGGTAGAAGCAGAATACCGGGCCATGAGAAAGCTCACAGATGAGCTGGTTTTGCTCAGAAGTATTCTCCGGGACTTAGGCTGCGACACCAATGATCCTATCATCATGCACTGCGATAAACAAGCCGCCATCCATATTGCCAACAACTCAGTCTTCCATGAATGTACCAAGAGTATTGAGGTGGACTGCCACAAGGTCCGAGAACGCATCGCTGAAGGAGTAACCCTCCCGTGTTACACACCAAGTGAAGATCAGTTGGCAGACATCTTCACCAAGGCCCCAAGTACCAAGGTTTGCAATCACATCTATAGCAAACTAGGTCTTGTGAGCCTTGACTGCCCTTGACCTCATGTCCTCTAAAATTCAAAGTATTCATGCTCTTTTTCCCTCATTAAGATTTTGTCCCACCGGGTTGTTCTAGGCCCATCTTCAGCCACAAGGAAGCGCCGTTAGCCCAAGGAAGAAATGTTACCGTTGGAGGATAAGGTTGCTCCAACGGTCGGATCCTTGTGGTCCCAAAAGGTGTTTTGTCCTTACCTTGCTATGTATGTGGCTGTAATAGGGTATAGGTTCTTAGAGGGTCTTTTTCTATATATATCCTTGTAAGACATTGTTGAGTTTCATGGAAAATTAATGGATGTTCACTCTCTTATCTCTTCTCTCAATCTCGAGGCTCCTCCTCCTCTCTAATCTTCTCTTCCGCTCAAACGCCTCTGTCTTTGATATCAATTCCACAAGGATTTGATAGAGGTCCCATTGAATGAGAATGAATTTGATTGCTGTGATTCCTTGCCTAGAGGTCATCTAAATAGGTTGATAAACGAGTCTGGAACCCCTAGAAAATGCCTTGATCGCTGATCCTTAACCTCAAGAACCCACTTTCCTTAATTGAAGTTTTGACTTTTCTATACTCTTTTTTCACCATTAATTCTGTTTCTTCATTGCTCTATTTTCTTCGTCATTGCTCTGTTTTTAGTTGCTCTGTTTTCGTTCTGTTTTCATTAAGCTTGATTAGCATAATATCATTCACCGTTATCATTCTGGCTTAGATTAGGTTGAGTAGATTGCATCCAAATTGAATAGTTGCTAGCCCAGTTTGATTGACACCTAACTGTATTGTGTTTGATTACATAACCAGTAGGTTATTTGATAACCGTCAAAACCTTGTTATCACTGATCTCGTGGACGAGACACTCCGAGAAGCAGGGTATGGGGATCAAGAAGATGAGGAAGCACGGGAGATCATCCTGGCTGGAATGAGGGAGAAAGAGAGGAAGAATATGCATAACGCAGAAAGAGCCCTCAATGACCTGCGACAGATGGATTTCATAGGTACCCGCTACCCATGCAAGGAAGCATTGACTGCAATGGGATTGACTAGGCTCGTGGACCTGATGCTCCATAACTGTGGACTGTCCACGTTTGTGTCTCCTCCAGAACGTGCATACAAGGAAGAAACCATGCAATTCCTAGCCACTATCCAGATTGTTCTTTATGATGCAGACAATGCGCGTCTTCAGGAAAAAAAGGTGGCGGGTACCTCATCTTCACAATAAGGGGTCGGGACTACCGATTTACTTTCAGAGCACTACGAGAGTTGTTCCAGTTCCCAAGAGCCGAGTCTGAGAGTTATGGGCCAAATTTTGACAGAGCTGAACTAGATGATCTATATATATAGCCTCAACAAGGAGCAGGTTTTCGTCAGCTCGATCGAAGGAATCACTGATTCGGAATACAGCTTTGAGGTACCTTCGTATGATCCTTGCAAATACTTTCTTCTCACGCTTTACTACAGGTACTATCAATCTTGGGGAGATGGAAATGCTGGTGACTGAACTCAAAGACATTGTTTGGACAAGGAGTGATGGTTCCCCGATAATTGGAGATAGAAACGAAGCAGGTCTGACAATCCAGTTTGCTAACCAACTTGTCACATACCGCGATTGGGCGAGAGATAACAGAACTGGTGGACGTGATGGCAAAATCACCATTGGAGGACTCGTTACTTGTATTATGGAAAGGTGTGTGGAGTGCCCATCAATGAAGCAGAATGGGTGGATCCTTGGTTCATGAACATCGACCATCTACGGAGATGTCAGTTCCTATCCACCGTCGAGGTACAAGGTAAGCGCGTCTACTCTTTTCATCACCTGCTTAGACCAAACGCTTTTCCGCTGTTGCCAAACAGGAAATACACATCGATAAGGATGGGGAGGAACACAGACTTCAACCCACCACTGGAAGCCTTATACGATCCCAACGGTCCTCCACCACCTTCATCCCCTACCGGCAATGACGAGGTGGACCCTGAAGCATACTATTTCGAGGAGTTCAAACTGCCACCACGTCAGGGAGACCCAATCAAAGAAGCACACAAGCACATAAGCTTGCTTCAAAAGATGAACAAATGGCTCATGAAAAGAGTCAAAAAGCTGACTGCTAGTGATGAGACTAGACAACGGGAGAATGAGGAGCTGAGTAGAAGGGTAGCTGCTTTGGAAAGAGGTGGAGGACAGTCACCAAGGACGTTTCATCCCAGGCGCGCTTTTGTATCAATGGATCATGAGAGACAGCAACAACCGGCACCGGTTAGGCACTCCTTCGCAAACACCGCAATGTTCTCAAATAAGCAGTCATTCGACCCATGAGCCGCAAGCTCGAGTCGGACACTTGACCATGGTGAGCTCGAGCGTCGACAGGACGACAACGGTTACATGGCTGCAATGCGTGACAAGGTCACCAACTACTCGAACCTCTGAGAGGTACAAATTCCTTCCTTTCATTGTATATACCATTGCATATTTTCTCTTGATTTGCTGGTCTAGGATCCTATTTCTGGCTTTTATACACACAAGAATCTGTGTGATTTAAGTTTGGGGGAGGGTTCTAGAGGATATTTGACTATGTTTTCTGTGATTCTAGTTTTGATTTTCCTCATTTCATCATGTGCATTTCATTTAAGGCATATAAAACCCAAAAATGTTTTTTTAGCATATTTGTTCATTTGCATATCATTTAAGGCATAGAAAACCCATAAAAATTTGAGAAAAACATGAAAAAGCATCAGTCAAAAACAGAGTGTTCATCTAGCTGCATTGCATTCGTATAGGATTGAGTCTAGAGTTTTACGAATCTTATTGCTAATGATAGACAGTCTTGCTAGGTTGATTGGCTAGTAACCATAGTGAACTTTTGGACTTGCGTTCTTCCCTCTTGAACACTGATTGGTAGATCATTAACCTTGGAAACCGGTGCTTATGTTGTGTCTCAAAAAGAACCAGATTTGTTTACTCATAATCAGATTTAATTTTTGCCAAATTAGGGGCTTGAGATACATTGCATAAGATCCTTCCTTAGGTTCAGCTAGCTAAGTAAAAGAAATCATAAGAGAAATATAGAATTTTCCTTCTTACAACTCAGCTCAAATAATATGGTCTAAGATGAACCGAGACTGTGCGTAAACCCGTACTTTTTCGTGTTTCATTGATAAAGCTAATTCATTGATGCCTAAGGTGAACCGGGACTGTGCGTAAACCCATACTTTTTCGTGTCTCATTGATAAAAGATGGAGAAAATAAGTATGAGTTTGAGCAAATGTAGGAGTTGAAAATAAGAAGTTATTTAAATGTTGAATTAATGGTGTCTAGCGAGTTTGAGGAAGTTGAATCCCAAGGTCGTTGGTCGATAGCCCCTCTTGCGGTCTGCACTTATAGAAATAGGTTTCAAATATGAGCTTCTTAGAGTCCAGCTAAGGTCCAGCTAAGTATTAGGGAGTATTTGGTTATTATGCTAAGCCTTGATGTAAGTAGATTGTGGTTTTTACAATAGAATGAGGGTTCACATGTGGATTACGGTTTTCAGCTTGATGAGTTGTTTGTTTGACGTAGGATGTTCCCATTGTCAGCAACCTCTCTCACCTTCTTAGCTCTATGCATTTGCTTGAGGGAAAGCAAAGACTAAGTTTAGGGGAGTTGATGTGGCTGCATTTTAGCATGTTTTAGAGGCATTATTTAGCATGTTTTGCATTCATACTCCCAATATTATCATTGTTTTAGGTCTTTTTGGGCTTACTTTGCATATCTAGTATTGTGCATTGCATAAAAGGCGGATTTAGGGTACTTTTGGAGCTTATTATGAAGTGTTTTGGACTACAAGAAGACCTATGGGTGAATCGATTGGCCTAAAGTTAAAGTTCAGAATGTGATCTAGAAGATTTGGCATGTCTCAATGACACTCGACCATCACTTGGTCGAGTGCTTTTTCGGACCTGAGCGTTGACTTTTTCGTCAAATTTGACTTTTAGGGCTTTTTGTTAAATAGGCCTATATAAATACCCCCTTATGTAATTAAGCAAACCCTAGAACGTTTTAGCCTCTTTTCTTTAAGCAAAAAAGACTTTTCTCCTTTTTCCTTTGTAATTTTCTTTTCTTTGAATCTTAGATCCTTGTTGATCTTTAGAGAATTCGATTTTCTGCTTTCAATCATTGTTGTTCATCTCTGTTTGATCTTTCTGGGTTTACGTTCTTCATCATTAATATTGAGTAGATCAATCAGGGTTCTTGAGGAGATGGTAAGATTAGCGCTAGATTTAGGGAATTCCAGACTTGTTTAGGGTTGAATAGGCTTAGATCTCTTCAGTCTAAGTGTCCTTAATGCTTATTTCTTTCTGATCAATTGAAATCTGATGGTTTGGTGTTTCCCACCCAAAAGGTGTTTGTGATAATACTTGAATGAACTTTGGTTGAGATAACTTGTCCTAGCTAAAGAGATTGACTGTCTAGGGTGTTATTAGGCTCTGTTAGATCTGTGTTTAGTGCCTCTTGAGCCCTCTAATCGTTGGTGAGAATCAAGTCTGGTTAGGGTTTGAGTGAGGTCCCATTGCATGAGAATGAATGTGATTGTTGTGATTCCTTGCTTAGAGGTCATCTAAATAGGTTGATCGTTGATCCTTAACCTCGAGAACACACTTTCCTTAATTGAATTTTCAACTTTTCTATACTCTGTTTTTCGCCATTAATTCCGTCTATGCATCGCTCTGTTTTTCATCATTGCTCTATTTTTAGACGTTCTGTTTTGCGTTCTGTTTTTACTCTGTTTTCACGTTCTGTTTTTGCGTTCTGTTTTCATTAAGTTTGATTAGCATATAACCATTCACCATAATCATTCTGGCTTAGATTAGGTTGAGTAGATTGCATCCAAATTGAATAGTTGCTAGCCCACTTGGATTGACACCTTACTGTACTGCGATTGATTACATAACAGTAGGTTATTTAATAACCGTAAAAAGCCTATTATCTGACCTTACCACCGAGGCTCCTATCCACTAGTCATCCCCAAACTGACGGCCAAACTGAAGTGGTAAACCGTAAGAATTTAACCAATTGGCTTTCTTGCTTACCTATGGTTGAATTTGCTTATAACCGAGCTAATCATTCGCCTTCTATGTTTTGACCATTTGAAGTGGTATATGATTTCAACCATTTGACACCAATGGATTTTACACTACTCCCTCCGCGCCATTACCTTGACAAGGATGCAAGTGCCAAAGCCGAACTAGTCCGAAAATTAAATCTCAAAGTCAAGGAGAACTTGGAAAAGAAGGTTGAATCGATCAAACAAAGAGAGGACAAAAGGCGCAAGGTTGTGATATTCAACCCGTGAGATTGGGTTTAGGTACACATGCGCCCGGAGCACTTCCCAAACAAGCGCAAATCGAAGCTCGCGCCCCGGGGTGATGGTCCCTTCCGAGTAATTGAACGGATCAATGACAATGCCTACCGATTGGAACTGCCTAGTGAGTTCAATATCTCATCAAGTTTTAATGTTGCTGACCTCTCCCCGTTCCATGCCGACAATAACGATGCACCCGAGATGGAGCATCTTCAAGAGGGATGGAATGAAGAGGGCATCAAGCGGGTTTAACTAGGCAGGCCAATGACTCGAGCTATGACATGCAAGCTTAGAGAACATTTAGGAGAATCTGTAGCCAACATCTTGAACAAGGAGGAGAACGCGTCCAACCCGGAACACTAAGTTACAAATTTGTCAATTTTCTTGTAATTTGCCATTTTTCTTGTTTCCTTTTTGTTAATAGGTTGCGACCCATTTTTTCTTTTTTCTTTAAGTGAGTCGGCATAAGGTCCCCTTGCAGCCATGTAACAAACGGATGATATTGGTCAAGACAGAACCTAACACAACGGATGAGGAGCATATGGATAAGGACTTATTGCGTGTACCAGCTGGTGACATGAAAAGATCAATGACTAAGCTCTTCAACCAAGCTGTAAGAGTACTTGTGGTGCGGATTCAAAGTCAAGAAGAAGATAATCCAAGTCCAACCACATTGGTTCTGACTTCTAGTCAACAAATGGGTGTGTAGCCTATTTGTACTCTTTTTCCTTCACTTAGTTTTATCCCAATGGGGTTTCCAAGTGAGGTTTTAATAAGGCAAATAGATTCCACACTTAACAAGAGAGCCCATTTTGTTGAGTTAGGATTTTAAGGCTTTTTAGCCCAAAAGACATTAGGGTTTTTCGTTTGGCTTTATGTTTTTCTATTTAAGTTGCACAAACACTTTGCTTTAAGGGCATCCACGTTTTTATCAGAATTCACTCAATTTGAGTATTGTTCTTTTCTTTGGTGAGTCATATCCAAAGAAGTCCCACAGAATATCAAGAGACGTCCACCTCTCTTGTGTGACCTAACGATTTCCCCCCCCCCCCTCGGATTATCCTTCTCTCACGAGTTGTAGAAGCCACATCTATCACTTTACTTGTCTTTGAAGTGTTGATCCTTTGGAGGATTACATCAAGTGGTATCAGAGCCACTTCAAAGGCTAAGTTTTTTGTTTTCTTACCTTTAGTTTCTCCTTTTTATTTTGTCAATTCATGTTTGCTTTTGAGTTCGTTGTTTGTTTCAGTAAACCAAATAAGAATCTATGAACTTTGTCGAATTTTTGCTTCTATTTAAAGTCTAGTAACCTGTTCTTCGTTAAGTTCAATTGATCTAGGTTAGATAGAGAGTCCTTCTCGTGGCTGCTGAAGCTTTCGTTGGTTGTTAGGTCGAAATTGAGAGGATATTGCCTTTCCTTTTCCTAGGACAAACTTTAAAAGCTCAATTTCCATTTCTTTTGATTCTGTTTTAGTCTTTATTGCCGTTTTGCTTGATTTCCTTTTTTTTCATTTTCTTTTCCTAGGATAAACCACAAAGTTTAATTTCCATTTCTTTTGAAGACTGTCTTATTCTTGATTGCAATTTTTTCTGATTTCCTTTTTCCGGAATTTCCTTTTCCTAGGACTATTTACTACGAGATTTGTTTGCGTTAATCTGCAGGAAATCATGTCACAAGAGGGAGAAGACAGCCAGCCCCAACTCGGTAACAAACTCTTAGTGGAAGCCGTCACAGCCAGCATGGCTAAAATTCTTAGACAAGAATTGGATCAGAGGTTTGAGGAGTTTTGACTAGAGCTATAGGGTGATGCACATCAAAAACGTGCCACAGGGTCTAAGCAAGAGAGTTCTGATAAAAGACACAACCGTACGATACCTCAGCTAGGTAGGTCCGATGGAGGGTCTAAGAGGGTCGATTCTGGATCAGACAGGTTAGCAATAGAGTATTATGGGCACAATAGCGACATATCTAGGAGAGGCTATAGGAACTATATGCATAGAGAAGATCAAACGCGTAATCAAGACAATCTGGGAGGTCTTAAAATTCGCATACCTTCCTTCCAAAGAAGAAATGATCCAGACGCTTATTTGGAATGGGAAACTAAGATAGAATTGGTTTTCAATTGCCAACAATATACTAAGGAGAATAGAGTGAGAGTGGCTGCTACCGAGTTTACAGATTATGCTTTAACTTGGTGGGAACAACTAGTTACTAATAGAAGACGGAATGGAGAACCTACAATCTGCACTTGGAGAGAATTGAAAACAGTCATGAGGAAGCGGTTTGTTCCAACGCATTATCACCGAAGTTTGCATCAGAAACAGAGGGGATTAGCTCAAGGAAATCGATCAGTTGAGGAGTATCATCAAGAGATGGAAGCTTTAATGCTTAGAGCGGACATACTGGAGGATAAAGAGGCGACAATGGCTAGGTTTCTAGGGGGATTAAACCGCGAGATACAAGACAGATTGGAGATGGAGTTTTATGTTGAGATGGAAGATATGCTTCACAAAGCTATCTTCTTTGAACAGCAGCTCAAGCGCAAGGGACAGAACCGAAGTTACAACAACTACAAGCCCATTTATCCAAGAGATGAACGACCAAGAGAAGGTTTAAAACCAGAACCGGTCAAAGGAGAAGCTAGGGGCGTTCCTGAAAGCTCCAACGTAGCTAGGAACAGGGTTGAAACAAAACCACGGACTAGGGAAGTTAAGTGTTTTAAGTGTTAAGGACGAGGACACTATGCTAATGCTAGCCCAAACCAGAAAGTTATGATGCTGCTGCCTACGGGAGAATATGAAACAGCTGACGAAGAGGAACTAGAACCTGACGAACTAGAACTTGCGCTTACTTATGAAGCTACACCTTTGAGTGGTAATCTCATTGTTGCAAGTAGATCACTCAGCTTGACTACACAACCAACAGAACAAGAACAGAGAGAAAACTTGTTCCATACAAGGTGTATGGTGTGAAACAAAATTTGTAGCATGATTATTGATGGAGGTCTTGAAACAATGGTGAGGAAACTTGGTCTGGAAACTAAGCCACATCTGAAACCTTATTAGATTCAATGGCTGAATGAGAGTGGAGAACTAAGTGTGGCTAAGCAAGTAATGGTTTCTTTGTCAATTGGAGAGTACGAGGATGACATTCTGTGTGACATCTTACCAATGGAAGCTGGGCACATACTGCTAGGAAGACCTTGGCAATCCGACAAA
This sequence comes from Lepidium sativum, assembly GCA_023374145.1. Taxonomy (NCBI): domain Eukaryota; kingdom Viridiplantae; phylum Streptophyta; class Magnoliopsida; order Brassicales; family Brassicaceae; genus Lepidium; species Lepidium sativum. The sequence goes on along the minus strand of JAKUCM010000064.1, from coordinate 33,853 downwards.
AAGGTTGTACATGATGGTTTTGCAAACCGTCATTCATTCACTAACCAAGGCCAAAAGATAGTGTTGCTACCATTATCTCCTCAAGAGGTGTACAAGGATCAGCTGCAGCATAAGGAGTCAAGAGATGCACCACCACAAGACCGTAAGGCAACCAATTACTACACCAAAGCTGTACCAACCAAGCATTCACTTGTTAACCATCACATGTTTTTATTCGTGTTGAAAGAAGTCTTAGCTTCTTTATCTAACCTAGAGCCGGTTTTGCCGAGCAAAATGTCTTCTCTTTTGCAGGAATTTGAAGATGTTTTCCCTGAGGAGATCAAAGACGGATTACCTCCTATTAGGGGAATTGAACACCAAATCGATTTGGTTCCTGGCGCTTCTCCCGCCTACCGAACCAATCCTATGAAGACTAAGGAGCTTCAAAAACAAGTGGATGAGCTGCTAAAGAAGGGGCATATCCGAGAGAGCATGAGCCCTTGTGTCGTTCCAGTACTTCTCGTGCCAAAGAAGGATGGCAGCTGGCGTATGTGCGTCGATTGTAGAGCAATCAACAACATAATGGTTAAGTATCGACATCCTATCCCTAGACTTGATGATATGCTTGATGAGTTGCATGGTTCTGTCATTTTCTTTAAGATAGCTTTAAAAAGTGGCTATCACCATATTAGAATGAAAGAGGGTGATGAGTGGAAAACTGCATTCAAAACTAAGCATGGTTTATACGAATGGTTAGTGATGCCATTTGGGCTAACAAATGCACCTAGCACTTTTATGAGATTGATGAATCATGTCCTTAGAACATTTATAGACGAGTTTGTTGTGGTTTATTTCGATGACATTTTAGTCTACAGGAAGAATCTAGACGTTCATATTAAGCATGTCAGTAAGGTTTTAGAATCGCTTAGACAAGAGAAGTTATATGCCAACCTTAAGAAATGCACTTTCTGCACGGATAATCTTGTGTTTCTAGGCTTTGTTGTAAGTGCAGGCGGAATTAAGATGGATGAGGAAAAGGTGAAAGCCATTCGAGAATGGCCCACGCCTAAGAGCTTAAGTGAAGTTAGGAGCTTCCATGGACTAACTGGGTTCTATAGGCGCTTCATAAGAGATTTTAGCACCTTGGCTGCTCCATTAACCGAGATAATCAAGAAGGAAGTTGGGTTTAAGTGGACAGCACAAGAAAACGCCTTCAACTCCTTAAAGGATAAGCTTATCAACGCTCCTATTCTAACATTACCTAATTTTCTTAAGACGTTTGAAATAGAATGTGATGCTTCTAATGTGGGTATTGGAGCCGTTTTGATGCAGGATAAGAAAGCCATTGCATATTTTAGTGAAAAATTGGGAGGATCAACCTTGAACTATCCCATTTACGATAAGGAGCTGTATGCATTAGTGAGGGCTTTGCAAACATGGCAGCACTACCTTTGGCCAAAGGAATTCGTGATACATACTGACCATGAGTCACTTAAACATCTCAAGGGCCAACACAAGCTGAACAAACACCTTGCTAGGTGGGTGGAATTCATTGAAACCTTTCCCTATGTCATTCGTTTCAAATAAGGTAAGGACAATGTGGTCGCTGATGCATTGTCAAGGAGGTACACTCTACTCTCTACTCTTGAAACTAAGCTTCTAGGGTTTGAACATTTGAAAGAGCTTTATGGAACCGATTCTGATTTTAAAGCCATATTTGCTGAATGTTCTAAACATGGTTCTGGCCGATACTATAAGCATGATGGTTTCTTGTTTTATGAGAACCGATTATGTGTACCTAATTGTTTTGTTGGAGATCTTTTAGTTAGGGAAGCACATGGAGGAGGTCTCATGGGTCATTTTGGCGTGGCTAAAACACTGAAAGTCATGCAAGATCACTTCTTTTGGCCACACATGAGAAGAGATGTTGAACGAGTATGTTCTCGTTGTGTAACTTGCAAGAAAGCCAAGTCTACTAGACAACCCCACGGTTTGTATTCTCCTTTACCTATTCCTGAGCATCCTTGGGTTGATATTTCCATGGATTTTGTAGTAGGATTGCCTAGAACGCGGGCTGGAAGATATTCCATCTTTGTGGTAGTTGATAGGTTCTCGAAAATGGCTCATTTTATTGCTTGTCACAAGACTGATGATGCATCACATGTAGCTAGCTTGTCCTTTAGAGAAATTGTTAGGTTGCATGGTATGCCTAAGACAATACTTTCTGATCGTGACACTAAGTTCTTAAGCCATTTTTGGCGCACGTTGTGGGCTAAGCTAGGCACTAAGCTAATTTTTTCTACTACTTGCTACCCCCAAACTGATGGCCAAACAGAAGTAGTTAACCATACTTTGTCTGCACTCTTGCGTGCTTTGATTAAAAAGAACCTTAAGTCTTGGGAAGATTGCTTGCCATATGTAGAATTTGCTTATAATCATTATGTGCATTCAGCATCTAAATATTCATCATTCTAAGTCGTGTATGGATTTAATCCCTTGTCTCCGTTGGATATAACCCCTTTACCTGAGCGTGAAAGGCTTAGTTTGGATGGTAAGAAGAAGGCAGAGTTAGTTAAACAGATTCATGAGGAGGCCATAATAAATATCGACGCAAAGACAAAGTTGTATGCTCAACAAGCTAACAAAGGAAGACGTGAACTCATTTTAAATGAGGGAGATCAAGTCTGGGTGCATCTAAGGAAGGAGAGGTTTCCAGCTGAAAGGAAATCGAAGCTCATGCCAAGAATTGATGGACCATTCACCGTTGTTAAGAGGATCAACAACAACGCCTATGAACTCGATCTTCCAGGTAAGTACAACATAAATTCAAGCTTCAACGTATCTGACTTGAGCCCTTTTCTTGCAGATGAAACAGATTTGAGGTCAAATCTTCTTGAAGAAGAGGCGGATGATATGATATTGGTCAAGACAGAACCTAACACAACAGATGAGGAGCATATGGATAAGGACTTATTGCGTGTACCAGCTGGTGCCATGAAAAGATCAAAGACTAAGCTCTTCCACCAAGCTGTATGACGACTTGTGGTGCGGATTCAAAGTCAAGAAGAAGATAATCCAAGTCTAACCACATTGGTTCTGACTTGTAGTCAACAAATGGGTGTGTAGCCTATTTGTACTCTTTTTGCTTCACTTGGTTTTATCCCAATGGGTTTTCCAAGTAAGGTTTTAATGAGGCAAATAGAGTCCACACTTAACAAGAGAGCCCATTTTGTTGAGTTAGGATTTTAAGGTCTTTTAGCCCAAAAGACATTAGGGTTTTTCGTTTGGCTTTATTTTTTTCTATTTAAGTAGCACAAACACTTTGCTTTAAGGGCATCCACGTTTTTATCAATAGAATTCACTCAATTTGAGTATTGTTCTTTTCTTTGGTGAGTCATATCCAAAGAAGTCTCACGGAATATCAAGAGACTTCCACCTCTCTTGTGTGACCTAACGATTCCCCCCCCCCTCGGATTATCCTTCTCTCACGAGTTGCAGAGGCCACATTTGTCCCTTTGCTTGTCTTTGAAGTGTCGATCCTTTGGAGGATTACATCAGGGTCTCTCTGCAATCTGGTACTACGACGAAGAGGTGGAATGTGAGAGGTGGGAACAGAGGTAGCCTTGACCGGAGTCAATGTCGTGAGAGTCTCAACGTGATCGGTGTGCGCGGTCGGACTCGGGAGTCCAACCGGATTGACGGTCGTTGCTGGGTCAGAGATTGGAACCGAGGCTGCGCCGGAGGAGTCAGTCCCTATCGTAGCATGCGGCTGTGGTACTACCTTCGGGTCATGGTCGGATGCGCCCGGCACAGGTGACACCGGAGGTGCATTGCCGGATGCTGGAGGGGCGCGATTCGGAGAGTTTGATTGGGGACACGCTGGTTCAGTCGATGCTGTGCTGGGATCAATTGGGTGATCTCTGTGGTCAGTCGAGATGCCGAGATGTTCGAGAAGGAGCCTTAGGCTAGTGGCCCGATCGATATTATGCTCGGATAGATCCTTAAGAGCGTCTCAATTCTTGTCACAGTACAGTCTGCGATCTTCTAGGAATTTTACGTCCCGAGATACATACACTCTGCGGGACTCCGAGTCATAACACTTGTATCCCTTTTGTGTCGTGGAATATCCAAGAAACATGCATTTCTTGCTTTTTGGCGTCTAGCTTGTTGCGGAGTTCTCCGGGTACTAAAACAAAACAAAGACACCTAAACACACGTAAGTGATCTAAATAAGGGTCGGTTTTGTTTAATACCTTAAATGGAGACTTGTCTCCAAGAATTTTTGTCGTGGTGCGGTTTATCAAATAGCAGGCTGTCATAACCGCATCGCCCCAAAAATGTTTGGGAACATTCATATGAAACATAAGTGCCCGTGTAACCTCCATTAAATGGCGGTTTTTCCTCTCGGCTACGCTGTTTTGTTGAGGATTATATGGGCAGCTCATTTGGTGAAGAATCCCTTGTTTGGCAAGGTGATCTTGGAATTGTTGGCTCATGTACTCACCGCCATTATCCGATCATAAAACCTTCAATTTGGAATTACAATGATTAGAGATATATGCTTCAAAAATTTTAAAGGCCTCGAACACTTTATCTTTTGACAGCATTAAGGTGATCCAAGTGTACTTCGATTTTTCATCTATGAATGTCACAAAGTATCTATGTTTATCCCTAGATATGCACGAAGAAGTCCATACATCAGAATGAACTAGATCGAAGCAATTTTCATATAAAGTTGATGAAGATGGATAAACGATTTTGCAATGTTTTCCTAAGATGCATGCTTCACAATCACCCAAATTGTCAAAGGATAAACGAGGTAACATAAGGTTCAAAGCACGGATATGAGGGTGGCCAGTCCTTGCATGTCAAACAGAATTACTTAATCCAATAGCCGAGTTTGAACAACCAATACTATTGTTATAAAACCGAGAGAAAATTTTAGAGTCTTCTAGAATGTATAATCCGTCTTGGATTTGTCCTTGACCAATTAATCTCCCAGTCTCAATATCCTGAAACTTGACATCATTAGGACCAAAGATAACATAGAAATTTAGGTCATTAACAACCTTTCTAACCGATAAGAGATTTGAAGAGAAATCAGGCATGAAGAAAGCTTTGGTTCTTTTGTTGAATAATCCTAGATTTCCTACACCCTTAACCGATACACTAGCTCCATTTGCAATCACTACACTTCCTCCATCCGGTTCAATATTGCTAATTAATTTCCTATCACTAATCATGTGATGGGAGGCTCCCAAATCAACAATAATTGGCTTAAAGAGAGATTGTGAGAGACTTAAGGGATTGAATGAGAGCCTCGAGGTCTGCCCTTTTGATCAAGTCTCCATGAAAGGAAGAGGTAGCTGCAGTAGCTTGCTCCCTTTGACCGATTGATGAGGAGGCTCCCGCAGAAAATCCTAAGAGAGTAGATGAGTTCGGTTCATCCGGCTGTTCTTGAGTTAGGTTTGCCTTAGCATCTTTTAATTTGGCTGGTTTGAGATGAGGATGAAGGATCCAGCACTTATCCTTTAGGTGGCCCTTATTCCTACAGTGATCACACATTAGCCTTTTCCTATCTTCGCTTTGGCGGTAATAAGACCAGAGCTTCCCTTTCTCTCAAATAGCCCAATCGACCCTTGTTCCTTCTGGATTTGAGCACACACTTCCTTAAGATTTGGGAGAGTATGGGTGGTAGCTGCGGATCTTAAAATATGCTTCACAAGATCCGTGTAACATGGGTTCAAATTCATCATAAGGCCAAACACCCGATCCTCTTCGTTTCTTTTCATAATGACTTTAGGATCCATTGTCATCGGCATAAGCATATCCATTTCAGCCCAAAGAGACCTAAATCTACCGAAATATTCTGTAAATTCCATATCTTCTTGATAGAGACTACCGAGTTCCTTCTTTACCTTAAAAACCCGAGTAAGGCTAGATATGTTTTCGTAGACCCTCTTCAATGGATCCCACAATTCTTTGGTTGTATCACAGTAGTAGTAAGCTTCCAAGATAGGTTTATCTAAGGAGCCCAAGATAATAGACTTAACCGCTTGATGATGGTTCCTTTGGAGGTCAATCTTTTACCACATGGCTCCAATAGCATTTCTTTGTACAGATGGTAGTCTTCACAGCTCTGGCCCAAAAGAGATAGTTTGATCCCTTGAGAGTGATCAGAACGATTTGAACTTTGCTTGAATCCATTTTGACGAAAAAGAGCCGCCTTTACCTTTTCTTGAACAAACCCGAGATGAAGGCGGATTGAAGACAGAATGGACCGAGCTTCCTTGAGTTTTGGCAGAGAAATATTGAACCTTTGATAGGAAGAGCTTTGATACCACGCACAAAGATGGTACCTTTCTGATATTAGAGTATCAAAGGTGAGAGCTTTCTTCGGTTTGACACTTGAATGGCCGAAGAAACTTGAGAAGCAAAGGTTCGAACTTTATTCCAGATCTGAACCAAAAAGATTGCACCTTTAGCTCAAGAACACCACAAAGATCCGAACTTTATGGCGGAGATGCCCCAAGGTGACAGCTTTCTTCGGTTTATCACTTGAATGGCCGAAGAAGTTTGAGGAGCAAAGGTTCGAACTTTTCTTTCAGATCTGAACCAAAATATTGCACCTTTAGCTCAAGAGCACCACAAAGATTCAAGCTTTATGGTGAAGAAGCTTCAAGGTGTAGACTTCCTTGAATCCGAGCGCAAGACGTTGGCGGAGCGGGATTCCGAGGAAAGAGAGAAACTCGAAGAATGAAATAGATGTTGCAATGAGCTTTGAGAATAATGAGAGATTAATGGATGAAGATCACTGGTCTGATACCATGTGGAATTGATATCAAAGACAGAGGCGTTTGAGCGGAAGAGAAGATTAGAGAGGAGGAGGAGCCTCGAGATTGAGAGAAGAGATAAGAGAGTGAACATCCATTAATTCTGCATGAAACTCAACAATGTCTTTGAAGGATATATATAGAAGAAGACCCTCTAAGAACCTAGACCCTACTACAGCCACATACATAGCAAGGTAAGGACAAAACACCTTTTGGGACCACAAGGATCCGACCGAAGGGAGCAGCCTTATCCTCCAATGGTAACATTTCTTCCTTGGGCTAACGGTGCTTCCTTGTGGGCTGAAGATGGGCCTAGAACAAGTCAGCTCTTCCTCGGATCCTGGTAGACGCTCGGTGATTTGGGTCGCACACAACCTTCGGTTGCAAGTAAAGCTTCTTTGGATCGTACGGAGTGGTCGTACCGTACGGTACGGACTGATCTGTACGGACTGATCCGTACGGATTCGTACGGTACGGACTGATCCGACTTCCCGAGGAAAGGGTCACTCAACCTCTGGGATTTTATGGGACATATGGTTGAGTGAGGATGCTTGGCCAATAAAATTCAATGGCTGCAACTCGTACCTTGTTGAGCTTAGAATAGTTTTGACAATCAAAAACGAGTTCAGTCTTTTTCTCCCATTCGAGATAGGCATCTGGATTGTTCTTTCCTTGAAATGATGGAATTTTCAGCTTAAGTCCCCCTAAATTATCTTCAGCCCGACCTCTTTCTTCCCTAGCTCGTCTAGGTCTCCTTCGACTCGAGGTAGATGAGTGTCCATCTCGACCATAGTAGTCAACACCGCCTTTTTGTACTTCCACTGGTGGTGGATCTCCTTGTACATTAGGCAGCCGAGGTTGTTGCCTAAGTGCTATCTCATTTTGAACTTGATCCAAACGTTCATTGACGGCTTCCATCTCAACTCTCAACAAACAGTTCATCTCTCCCATCAAAGCTTGAATTTGGAGATTTGGAATTCCTTATATTTGCTTACCCTCCAGATTGTCGTTATTGTCGTTTGACATACTTAGAACCTGTAAAAAAAATTTGTTAATAGAAAAATGCCTCACAATCTCTCAAGTGTTTGACACACAAGTATTTCCCTCAAATTATTGGTTTTTTCTCAAATGTTCTCACAATTTTACGCATTTTTCCTCTCTTTTTGGATCTCAAAATGTTCTTATAAAATTAATCAAACACTCTTTGATTTGTTTTCCCCAAGGGTCAATGACCTAACAAGTATAACACAACTCAAACTATTAGATAGATCTTGGTACACAAATGTACAACGAACAAGAATTTTTTTTTTATATAAATAACAGAAGATGAAGAGTTTCTTTTTTCTTTTTTTTTTCCTTTTTTTCTTGTTTTTTTTTTCTCTCTTTTTTTTTCTGTTTTTCTTGCTTTTTTTTTTTGTTTTTTTTTCTTTACTTAATTAAGAAGAAAATATGAAAAGATAAAAGTTGGAAAGATAGAAAATGAAAAGATAAAAGATGAAAAGATATAAGATGAAGAAATAGAAGATGAAAATATAGAAGTTGGAAAGGTAGAAGATGAAAAGATAGAAGATGACTAGATAGAAAATGAAAAGATTAAATAACTTGGAAGTGAGCTCTGATACCAAATGATGCGGAATCCTGAAGGAATCGTCACTCCAAGTTGAAAGGATAGTCCTTGGTCTTCAAAGAATTTGAGTAACCCCCACCTTAGGTATATCAAACCTAAGATTGTTGTTGTTTCAACTCGTCTTCAATTAAGCAAGGTGGTGGAACCACAGAATGTTGACTCGAGTAGCCCCCACCTTTAGTATATTAAACCAAAGATTGTCCCTTCACGCCAATGGCTAGGAATGGCCACACAAGTATGATGGAAATCACTTGATAAACAAGTTTGATCCCTTTGATATGACACACAAAGAAAGATCGAAAAATTTACAAAGAACAAAAAGAGAATCACTAATTTATTGATAAAAAGTTGGATCCTCACAAATGAGAATTACATGAGTTTATAAAGAAGAGAAAGGACTCTCTAAATTCCTCTAAACTTATTGAATGTCTTAAATATAAAGAGTAAAAAAGTAAATGACAAGTAAATGTCACAATTTACTATGACTTGAATGAGAAGGACTCTTGAACTTTTGGCCTCCAAAATATCTTTTAGTCTTCCAAATTCGTCACTATTCATGGCCTGAACTTTAAGACTTGATTTAGGACTTCTCTTGGACTTGTAGAAGGCTCAAAGTGGTTTGGACTTGGCAAGTATAAAGTCCAATGGATTTCTTATGTTGTTCTTTGTCCAAAAGGCCTTGAATAAATCCACAAATGCTCTCCTTGATTTGTTTAGCCCGTGATCTTGTAATTGGACCAACTGGAATCTCCAAAACTTTCTCGTGATCTTCATTGCTTAGCTCCAAGTTCTCCTTAGCTTCCTTTCTGTTTTCCATGATCATATCACTAAGTTCTACTTGTGTTCTCTTTTTCTTCTGTTCTTTATAACAAATCTTTTGATTTTGTCTGTTTTGCAGGAACACTCGATCAAGACACTCGACCTGCACAGCTACCGTGATCTTCAAACCCAGAACACTCGACATCAACACTTGACCACTACCTGGTCGAGTGATGTGATCTTCCCAAGGATAGAACTCTGAAAATCGGGGCTAGAGTACTCGGAATCGAATGAAACTTGAGCAGCAAATAGATTGAAGTGTGAGGAACATGGTGATGAGTTTTGAGCGGAATTGATCGAGGGCTTTCTGAGATACGATGGCAAACTCGTTGAGAAACAATGGAACTGATGGATTGATGTGGCGGAATGGATTAGAATAAGATGAGAACGTGATGGAGACTTGTAGGTGACGAAGATGAAGTGATAGAATGGATAGATTTATGTGATTAGATGAACTAGTGAAGAATCTCTTGGCTCACAACGTGATGGGAGATTCAGACTCTAGGATTTCCAGAACCGTGGCTTGAGAGCATGGAAAACTCAATAAGAAGTCTTTTTCAATGATAATACTCTAAAGAACTTTACAGCAATATATGGGGTTTAAGTATAACCCTAGATCCAAAACAACATGTAGTTCTAAACATAAACAACATGTAGTTTGAAACTTATAAAAAACAGCAAAGCGTTTAAATAAAAACAACGAGGCGTCCCCTAATGGTGCACCTCAAAATCTACTAAGTACAAAATCAGATTGGTTTGTACATTATTCTCCTAATGGTAAGACTCCTAAGTAACTCGCCGTAGTGATTCCATCTGCCTCATTAAAAACCATGAGAGAAAACTTAATTGGGACAAAACTCTCTATGGGAAAAAGAGTACAAACTTCCTCACCTAAGTTACCTAGTTATCATTACCAGGAGAAGTCTTCAAGATGGAGATGTTGAAGACTTGTGCAGCTGCTAGCTTGTCAACTCCTTCTGCAATGAGAGAATGAGCTTCTTTCACCATTTCCTTAGCTCTGGAACGTGTAATCCGACCCCCTACTTCAGGTGCTGCAGCTGTTGTGTCATCCACGATCATATCATCCTCTCCCTCTTGAAAAGGATTTGTCCTCAAATTTGTATCTGCAACATAAGGAAGCAAATCAAAAACATTGAACGAATTTGATATGTTATACTTACCTTGGAGATCGATTTGGTAAGCATTGCTGTTGATCCTCTTGATGACTTCAAATGGACCACCAACTCGTGGCAGTAGCTTGCTCTCCTCTCTTCTGGAAATTTATCGTTCCTAAGATGAATCCACACCAAATCTCCTTCTTCAAATATCAGCTCCATTCTTCCTTTTTTGGCGTGCTTCTGGTACTGTTCTATCTTCTTCTCTATGTTCTCCTTGGCTTTGGCGTGAATTGTCCTAAGTTTTTCAGTCTTTGCTTTTCCATATGCACTACATTTCACACTCAAAGGCAAAGAAATCAAGTCTAGAGAGGACTGTGGGTTAAAGCCATAAACAATCTCAAAGGGAGAAAAGAGAGTGGCAGAATGCTTAGCGTGATTGTAAGCAATCTCTACATGTGGTAGACACTCTTCCCATGACTTGATGTTTCTCTTCACTAACGTCCTGAGAAGTGTTGATAATATTCTATTCACCACTTTTGTCTGTCCATTAGTCTGAGGGTGACATGATGTTGAAAACGTCAATCTTGTCCCTAGCTTAGCCCATAGTGTGCGCCAGAAATGCCCTAGGAACTTGGTATCTCGATCTGAAACTATCACATGAGACATTTCATGCAATCTCACAACTTCCCTGAAAAACAGATTAGCTACACAAACGGCATCATCCGTCTTGTGGCTAGCTATAAAGTGAGCCATCTTGCTAAACCTGTCAACAACCACAAAGATAGAATCTCTACCATTTCTGGTTCGAGGTAAGCCAAGTACGAAATCCATGGAAATATGAGTCCAAGGCTGCGAAGGAATAGGAAGAGGTGTGTACAAACCGTGTGGCTGTACCTTACTCTTAGTCATTTTGCACGTTTCACACCTAGAGCAAACCTTATCGACATATGTCTTCATGTTTGGCCAATAGAAGTGATCCTGCAGTCCAAGTAGAGTCTTTGTAACTCCAAAATGCCCTGCTAATCCACCTCCACGCGCCTCTCTAACCAGCAGCTCTGTGATGGATCCTCTTGGTATACACAAGCGATTATTGTTGAACAAATAACCATCCTGTCTAAAGAATTTATCAACAGCAAACTTATGGCATTTGCCATAGCTCTCAGCAAAGTCAATGTCAGTCTCATACAAGTCTTTAATATGCTCAAAACCGTCCAACTTAGAAGTTAAAGTAGAGAGTAGAGTGTACCTTCTTGATAATGCATCTGTAACTATATTATCCTTACCTTTCTTGTACTAAACTATGTATGGAAACGTCTCTATGAACTCCATCCATCTGGCGTGTCTCTTGTTGAGATTTTGCTGTCCCTTTAAGTGCTTCAACGACTCATGATCAGTATGAATGACGAATTCTTTAGGCCACAAGTAATGTTGCCACGTCTGAAGTGCTCTTATCAATGCATACAGCTCCTTGTCATAAGTTGGGTAGTTACAGCTCCTCCTAGCTTCTCACTGAAGTAAGCTACTGGTTTTCTATCCTGCATCAAACTAGCACCAATTCCCACTCATGAGGCATCACATTCAATCTCAAATGTTTGTGGAGAATTGGTAAGCTTCTCTTTCAAGGCTGAAAACGCCTCTTCTTGAGCTGTTTCCCATCTGTATCCAACGTCCTTCTTAATGACTTCTGTTAGTGGTGCTGCAATGGTGCTGAAGTCCTTGACAAATCTCCTGTAGAAGCCAGCTAATCAATGAAAGCTCCTGACTTCTCCAACGTTTTTAGGTGTTGGCCAATCTCTTATTGCTTTGATCTTCTCATCATCCACTCTAACTCCATCTGCACTAACAACAAAGCTTAAAGACAACCTTAGTAGTTGATGTGTCTGCATTTTACCACATTTTAGGGCCATTATTTAGCATGTTTTGCATTCATACTTGCATTATTATCATTGGTTTAGGTTCTTTTAAGCACAATTTGCATTCTTAGTGTTGGGCATTGCATACATTGCATAAAAGGTATTTTTAGGCACTTTTTGGAGCTTATCATGAAGTATTTCAGACTACAAGAAGACCAGTGAGGAATCGTCTGGCCTAAAGTTGAAGTTCAAGATGTGAACTAGAAGATTCGACACTCGAGTTTGACACTCGAGCATGACACTCGACCATCACTTGGTCAAGTTGATTTGAGGACCAGAACTAAGACTTTTGACGAAGATTGACTTCTTGGGCTTCTCTGCGAAAAAGGGCCATCCATACCTATTTGTGCAAGTCCAACAACTATTGTAGGATTTTTTTATTTTCTTTTCTTAAGGAAATTTCCTTTTTACTTTTTAAAGGAATTTCCCATTTTTCTTTCTAGGAAATTTTCCCTTTTTTTCTCTTTAAGTATTTTTTCCTTTTTCTTTAAGATCTTTTGATCTATAAATTGTACTAGATTTTCCAGTTTTAGTAAGTTAAGTTTATGCAATTGATTTTCGATTTTGAGTATATGTTTTACTTCATGAATTCTGAATAAGTTAGTCTAGGGTTCTTGAGGAAAGGGTGAGATTAGGGGAAAACTTAGGGATTTCCAGATTTGTTTATGTTTGATTAAGGTCTTAGATCTCTTTAATTTAAGTGTTCTTAATGCTTGTTTCTTTCTGATCAGTTGAAATTCGATCTCTTGGTGAATCCCCCCCCCCCAAGAGGCGTTTGGGGAATCACTTGAACATGCTTAAGTTAAGATAACATCTTCCTAGCTCAAGAGATTGATTGTCTACGGTGTTATTAGGCTTTGTAAGGTCCGTACTTAAAGCCTCTTGAATTTCCAATCGTTGGGCGAGAGTCAAGTCAGGTTGTCTTTTAGGAGAGGTCCCATTGCGCTAGAGCGAATGTGATTACTTTGTGATTCCTTGCTTAGAGGTCATCTAAATAGGTTGATAAATAAGTCTGGAAGCCCTAGGAATACCCTAATCATTGATCCTCAACCTCGAGAACCCTCTTTTCCTTTATTGAATTTTCGTGATTTTAATACTCTACTTTTAGGTTGAGGTTCAGTGTTGCATTTCATTCTGTTTTACTATTGCTTTATTTTCAATGCTGCGTTTTTACATTTTATTTTCATGTCTTGTTTTCAGCACTTTATTTTAGTGTTTCGTTTTCACCTAGATTAGGTCACTACTCACTTAATCGAATCTGGTTTAGATTAGGATAAGTAGATTACATCTTGATTGCTAGTCACTCTCCCAGTGGATTGACACCATACTGTACTACAATTGATTAGATAGACAGTTTGGTATTTGAGAAAACACCGTAAAAACTTGTTTATCAAATTGGCGCCATTGCCAACTGGGTTCTAGTTAGCTACAATTAGGAAAATCACTTTCTTGAGACTAAGTTTTACTACAATATACTAATCTCGCTTCTTGTTTTTGTCTGCTTTCAGGTACAATCGATCAACAAGCTTGACCAACTCAGCTCGAGCTCCTTGATCTTTACTCTGTTTCCAGAAAGCTCGAGCAGACCCCAGAAACACTCGATCAACACACTCGAGCACCACTTGCTCGAGTGTTATTTCCGACAACACAAACCACTTGTATGAATACCAGGTCCCGTGGTAGTGAAGATCTCATCCCATACTCTGACAGAATAGACCGTTTGCCTCGTGAATACTTGCGAGAACAACGGACCATATTGAACGAAGAATACACGGATCAGGTGAACATGGAAGAACAAGTACAAGCTACTGAACTAGGAACTCGTCCTAGGAGAGTTAGACACATTGGAGCCGGTGATGCTCCCAATATTCACACTCAACGCCATGGAATTGTCCCACTAGCCATCGCCAACAACAACTTTGAGATTAAGAGTGGTATGATCTCCATGGTCCAGAACAGTAAATTTCATGGTTTACCTTCTGAGGATCCACTGGATCATCTTGATGAGTTTGAAAGACTAACCACTTTGACAAAGATAAATGGGGTTAGTGAGGATGCTCTGAAATTGCGATTGTTTCCTTTCTCTCTTGGAGACAAAGCACACCTATGGGAAAAACACTTGCCACAAGGGTCTATTACATCTTGGGATGCCTGCAAACAAGCGTTTCTAGGCAAATTCTTTTCCAACTCCAGAACTGCGAAACTTCGCAATTCTATCTCTGGTTTCAAGCAAAACCATTCTGAGACATTCTCTGACGCTTTGGAATGATTCAAGATGTACCAATCACAATGTCCTCATCATGGTTTCACTACTGAGTCTCTTCTCAGTACTCTCTACAGAGACGTCATTCCCAAGATACGTATGTTGCTAGATACAGCCAGCAATGGGAATTTTCTGAATAAGGATGTCGATGATGGATGGGAATTAGTGGAGAATTTAGCTCAAGAAGATGGTCAATACAGTGAAGACTATAATCGAACTCCTAGAGGTGCAACAGATTCTGATATGGTTAGTAGAAAGGAGCTCAAAGCCATACAAGACAAACTGGACAAGCTACTCTCAGCTCACCATAAGCAAGTACACCATGTAGGTGAATCAGAACGGGTTGAAGAAGACGATGATGAAGTAGAAGAGGTCAGTTTCGTGCAGAATCAAAGCAACAACTACAGACAATTCAACAGCTACAAACCGAACCCCAACCTCTCATACAGAAACACAAATGTAGCAAATCCAAACGACCAGGTGTACCCACCCAAACCGCACCTTCAACCACAACCCAAACCATTTATACCCAAACATCAGTACCAGCAAACACACCACCAACCACCACCTGGATACAGCACACAACCACCACAACAAACACCTGAAGTGATGGACATCTTGCAGCAGATACTAAAGGGATAGACAGCCACCACGTCCGAATTAACAAGGAAATTTGCTGAGGTATACCTAAGATCGATGCTTCACATAATGACCTCAACTGCAAGTTTGAGACTCTTAATGCCCGTCTCAAATATGTGGAGAATAAGCAAGGATCTTCATCAACTGCAAAACAAACCGGACAGCTACCTGGAAAAGCTGTTCAAAACCCTAAGGAGTATCACGCCAATGCCATTACACTCCGTAGTAGCCTTGAATTGCTAATCCGTGCTGAATCGATAGAGAACACTGAGGACAGTGTCCTTCAGGAAGGGGAGAATGATTTGGTCGAAGAACAGATAGAAATCAGCACAAAAAAGCCGAAATCTATGACACTCGACCAAGACGCTTGACCACCACCTGCTCGAGTGTCAGAGACGCAGCATAAAAACACAACTGACGTACAGAAAGACCCAAAACTGTGCGCTCCACCTCCTTTCAAACCGCTGCTTCCTTTCCCACAGAGATTCAAAAAGGATGTTGCAGACAAGTACAAAGCTCTCTTTGAAAAACAGATGAGGGACGTTGAAGTAAAAATACCGATTCTGGATGCCTTTATGCTAATGCCCCTTTATCAAAAGTTTTTGAAGGATGCAGTCAAAGACAGAACACAAGAAGTCGAAGGGATGGTTGTGCAAACACATGAGGTCAGTGCTATTATACAAAGAAAAGTTATGCCTAAGAAGCTTGATGATCCAGGAACGTTCACAATCCCATGCTCGCTTGGACCTCTCACATTCAGGAGTTGCTTGTGTGATTTAGGAGCATCGATCAGCCTGATGCCTCTAACAGTCACCGAAAGATTAGGGTTCGACAAGTACAAGTCTTGTAAGATATCTTTGGTACTAGCTGACAGATCGGTTAGGATTCCACATGGAATTCTAGAAGACTTACCAGTTCGGGTTGGAGGAGTAGAAATTCCCACGGATTTCGTTGTTCTAGATATGGGAGAAGAACCAAAGGACCCCTTGCTGTTTGGTAGGCCTTTCTTAGCCACTGCTGGAGCTGTGATCAATGTGCCAAAAGGAGAAATCGAACTCAATCTTGGGAAAGATTTCAAGATGACTTTCAGCATCAGCGACATAATGAGAAAACCAACGATTGAGGGTCAGTTGTTCGTGGTGCAAGAAATAGATGATCTTTCAAAGGATCTGTTTGGGGAATTGATAGAGAAAGATCACCTCAGTACTGCTTTAATGAAAGACGGTTGTGATGGATACATATACGAAGAAACTGAGGTCTACAAAGGCTTGTTGGACTCTTGCAAATCACTGAAAATGAAAAACAGTTCGAGACCTTACACTCGACCTTAGCACTCGAGCAAGCAGAGCTCGAGCATCCCGATTTAGCCTCTGGAAATCAACACTCGACCACAACACTCGACCACACAAGGGTCAAGTGTCAGATCGATGACGACTGGTTGGAGCTCAAATCACCAAAAGTGGAACTCAAACCACTCCCCTCCGGGCTCAGGTACGCATTTCTTGGATCTAACTATACTTATCCAGTAATAGTAAATAATGCATTGAGTGATGATGAGTTAGATATGTTGCTTTCTGAATTAAGACGGTTTAGAAAAGCCCTAGGATATTCAGTGTCTGACATTAGAGGGATCTCTCCCGACTTGTGCACACATAGAGTTCACCTTGAAAATGAATCTTATTCTAGCAGGGAACCTCAAAGGAGATTGAATCCGAATTTAAAGGAGGTTGTTAAAAAGGAAATTTCGAAACTGTTAGATGCTGATATAATTTACCCTATTTCTGATAGCAAATGGGTATCTCATGTGCATTGTGTGCCTAAAAAGGGAGGGATCACTGTCATTAGGAATGAAAATGATGATTTAATCCCAACTAGAACTGTTATAGGACATATGATGTGCATTGATTTTAGGAAATTGAATTCTGCATCTAGAAAAGATCATTATCCTTTGCCATTTATCGATCAGATGCTAGAAAGGTTGGCTAATCACTGATATTACTGTTTCCTTGATGGATATAGTGGATTTTTCCAAATCCCTATACATCCAAATGATCAAGAAAAAACAACCTTTACTTGCCCTTATGGTACATTTGCATATAGGAGAATGCCATTTGGTCTTTGTAATGTACCTGCTACTTTTCAACGTTGCATGACTTCTATATTTTCGGATCTGATTGAGGAGATGGTTGAAGTGTTCATGGACGATTTTTCTGTCTATGGTTCCTCCTTCTCCTCTTGTTTGCCGAACTTGTGCAGGGTTTTATCCAGGTGTGTTGAGACGGATCTCGTGCTTAATTGGGAGAAATGCCACTTCATGGTGAGAGAAGGCATCGTTCTAGGTTATAAGATTTCAGAGAAGGGCATCGAAGTCGATAAAGCCAAAATAGAAGTGATGGTTCAGCTGCAGCCGCCCAAAACAGTCAAAGACATTAGGAGTTTCTTGGGACATGCAGGGTTTTATAGGCGATTCATCAAAGACTTTTCAAAGACTCCTAGGCCTCTAACTCATCTCCTTTGCAAGGAAGCAGATTTCGTCTTTGACGAGGAATGCCTCAAGGCTTTTCTCGAACTTAAAGAAGCCTTGATAACAGCACCAATAGTCCAAGCACCTGACTGGAATCTCCCTTTTGAGATAATGTGTGATGCTAGTGACTATGCTGTTGGAGCAATTCTGGGACAGAAGAAGGATAAGAAACTGAATGTGATCTACTATGCTAGTAGAACACTAGACGAAGCCCAGGTGAAATACGCCACAACAGAGAAGGAATTGCTTGCAGTCGTATTCGCTTTTGAGAAATTCAGGTCCTATCTTGTGGATCGAAAGTTATTGTGCATACTGATCATGCAGCTCTAAGATACTTGATGAAAAAGAAGGATGCTAAGCCTAGACTACTTAGGTGGATTTTGTTCCTGCAAGAATTCGACATGGAGATAGTTGATAAACCTGGGAAAGAAAACGGTGTTGCTGATCACTTGCTCGAGTGTCGGACTCATAATCAGAAAAGGTGTTTCTCGATCGGATCAAGATTTGTGGGAACTTGCTTACCATGGTATGCCGACTTGGTTAACTATTTGGTCGGAGGAGAGCTGTCTAAGACTCTGAATTATCATCAAAGGAAAAAATTCTTCAGGGACGTAAGGCAGTATTTTTGGGATGAACCATATCTTTACAAGCAAGGATCTGATGGATTATTCAGAAGATGTGTATCAGAAGAAGAATTCAAGGGTATATTGGAGCACTGCAATGGATCTACTTATGGAGGACACTTTGCTGCATTCAAAACAGCACATAAGATTCTTCAATCCGGGTTATGGTGGCCATCGATTTTCAAAGACTGCCAAGAATTTACATCTAGATGTGATTGCTGTCAAAGAATGGGTAGTATAAGCAAGAGGAATGAGATGCCGCAAAATCCGATCTTGGAAATAGTAGTGTTTGACTGTTGGGGAATCGATTTTATGGGACCATTTAAGCCTCCTTCTTTAGGGAACAGCTACATTCTGGTTGTTGTGGACTATGTCTTTAAATGGGTAGAAGCTATTGCAGCTCCTACAAACGATGCAAAAGTTGTACTTAAGCTTTTCAAACACATAATATTTCCCAGATTTGGTGTACCAAGAGTTGTGATCAGCGATGGAGGATCCCACTTTGTCAACAAGGTTTTCGAGAATTTGCTTAGGAAACATGGGGTTAAACACAAAGTGGCAACTCCTTATCATCCTCAAACCAGCGGACAAGTCGAAGTTTCTAACAGGCAGATTAAATCGATTTTGATGAAGATAGTTGGGATATCAAAACGTGATTGGGCCGCCAAATTAGATGATACTCTTTGGGCCTATAGGACTGCTTTCAAAACACCTATTGGACGCACACCTTTTCAACTACTTTATGGAAAGTCCTGCCATTTGCCAGTATAGCTAGAGTACAAATTGATTTGGGCAACTAAACTCCTGAATTTCGATATCAAGACAGCACAAGAAAAGAGGCAGATGGATCTACATGAGCTTGAAGAAATCAGACTTGAAGCATATGATAGCTCAAAAGCATACAAAGATCGCACAAAGGCAGCTCACGACAAAAAGATCCAGCGGAAAACAATGGAAGTTGGTGATCAAGTACTTCTCTTTAACTCAAGACTCAAGCTGTTTCCCGGAAACCTACGATCAAAGTGGTCTGGTCCGTTCAAAGTACTGCAAGTTCTACCTTATGGAGAAGTCACTTTAGCCAACGGCAATGGGGAAGGATTCACTGTGAACGGTCATAGAGTTAAGCCTTATTTGGCCAACTTCACGATTCCCGAGGGAACTTCGGTTCTGCTCGATGAACCGCCTCCTCTCCAATAAATAAGAGGAAGTCGAGCTTGAGACTATAAACAAGCGCAGTTGGGAGGCAATCCCAAAGGTATCCTCTGTATATACATTCAATTTTTTCAGCATGTTTAACTTCTTTACGTATATTTGTTATTTTTCATTTTTACTTGCATCTATTTCGTCTTACATGCATTTGGAAGGTTTTTTGTACTCTTTTACAGGAAACTGGGGCCCAAATAGGACAGGTGGGGTCGGAACCGACAAGATGGGACAGCACTCGACCACGCCTGGTCGAGTGTCCCACTCGAGCCTCAGCCATCACTTGGCAGACTGACACTCGACCAAACCTGCTCGAGTGTCAGGCTCGAGCGTCCCGCCATCATGCCTATTCATATACCTCCGAGCCTATAACTGCTAAAAGCTGAGAAAGAGGAGACATGTACTCCGAAAAATGGGTTAAATCTTTCTTTAATGCAATATCTTTTATATTTAATTCAAAAGATTTGATTTAATCCATGTTCAAATTTTGAATTTGAAAAGATTCCCCCTTTGTCTTTCCTCCTCTATAAAAAGAGGAGGAGCCTCTCTCCTTTCATTCACACGAAATACACTCTCTCTAATATTTCTCTCTAGTTTTTTCTCTCTTTTACAGAAGCAAATCGTCTCTCTCTGTTCATCCACTACACTCGACTATTTCAACTCGAGTGTCAAGGTCGAACGTCGCAACACTTACTCTTTTTCCGATCAATTCTCACAAGGTCGAGACTCTCCTAAGAGCACGAACAAACCGAGCAGAAAGGAGAAGAGAAGGTTAGAAGTTCAATCTGAGAATGAGTCGGAGGAAGGAAGAGAGTACATGGACGAGGACGATATGGATCCAGAACTCGTCAAAGAGACACTTCGTGAAGATGGATACAGCGAGAGAGAGGCTGCAGAGGCAAGATAGATAATCCTTGCTGGAAAGAAAGAGAAAGAGATGAATGAAAGGCACAACTCGGCGAGGGCAATCAACGATCTGCAGAGGATGGACTTCATAGGGACCCGCTATCCATGCAAGGAGGCACTGACCGCGATGGGAATAGCCAGAGATGTGGATCTCATGTTACAAAACTGTGGGCTGTCCACATTTGTGCAATATCCACAACGAGCATACAAGGAGGAGACTCTACAGTTTTTGGCGACGGTTCAAATCGTTCTATACGATGCAGAAAACGAGAGTCTCCAAGAAAGGCAAGGTGGCGGTTACATCTTCTTTGCAATTAGAGGAAGAGATTATCGAATGACTTTCAGAGCACTTCAAGATCTCTTCGAGTTCCCAAGAGCCGAGTCCGAGAACTATGGACCGGATTTCGATAGAGCAGAATTGGATGATGTGTGGCGGTCGATAGCGTCAACAAGGAGCAGATTCTCATCCTCTCGATCTAAGGCGTCTCTAATCCGAAACCCAGCCTTGAGGTACTTTCGAACAATCAGTGCAAATAGATTTTTCTTACGTTTTAATACTGGAACAATCAATCTAGGAGAAATGGAAATGTTGGTGACTGCTCTCAAGGACATCGTTGGTACAAAGAGTGACGGATCCCCGATTATCGGAGATCGGAACAGCGCTGGTCTAACCATCCAGTTTGCAAACCAGTTGGTCACATACCGCGATTGGGCAAGGGACAATAAGACTGGAGGACGTGATGGTAAGATCACGATTGGCGGACTTGTCACATGCATTCTGGAGAGATGTAATGTGCCAATCGATGAAACAGAATGGGCTGATCCTCGATTCATGAACATCGATCACTTAAGGAGAAGCCAATTCTTGGCCGCGACTAATGTTCGAGGTAAGCTCCTTTACTCTTTCCATCATTTGCTTAGACCAAATGCTTTTCTACTCTTGCCAAACAGGGATTTAATCCGCCTTTAGAAGCCTTATATGATCCCAATGGCCCTCAGCAAAGTTCATCTCCAACAAACAGCGATGAAGTGGATCCTGAGGCGTATTGTTTTGAAGAATACATGATGCCACCACGTCAAGGAGAACCAGTCCGAGAAGCACACAAGCACATAAGCTTGTTGCAAAAGATGAACAAATGGCTGATAAAGAAGGTGAAGAAGCTGACTGCAAGCGACGAAGCTAGAAGGCAGGAAAACGAGGATCTAAGTAGAAGAGTGGCTGTCCTAGAAAGAAACAGCGGTCCACCACCACCACCAACTATTCGCCCAAGAAGAGCCTCTGTGTCCACAGATCGTGAAAGGCAGCACCAACCAGCACCAGCTAGACACTCCTCTGCAAACCCCGCTGCCTTCTCATACAAAAGACTTTTTGATGCAGCTGGGGCAAGCTCGAGTCAGCCGCTCAAGCACCAATCGATCGAGCATCAATCCGAACACTCGACCAAAACGCTCGAGCAAGTTGAGCTCGAGCGTCAGAGACGCAATGACCACTACATGGAAATCATGCGGAATGTGACAGCCGACTACTGGAACCACTAGAGAGGTACCAAAAACCCTTCCTTTCATTGTAAATACCATTGCATATTTTTTACTTGACTTGCTGGTCTAGGATCCTCTTTCGGACTTTTATACACACGAGGGACTGTGTGATTTAAGTTTGGGGGAGGGTTCTAGAGGATATTTGAGTTTGTTTTCTGTGATGCTTAGTTTTTATTCTTTGCATTTGATCATTTGCATTACATCTAAGGCATAGAAAAACCAAAAATATTTTCTTTAGCATATTTATAGATTGCATTACATCTAAGGCATAGAAAACCCATAAAAATTTGAAAAAAATCGAAAAAAGCATTAGTCAAAAACAGAGTGTACATGTAGCTGCACTGCATTCATATAAGATTGAGTCTAGAGTTTCGGGAATCATCTTGCTAAATAGACTGACTTGCTAGGTTGATTGGCTAGTAACCATAGTGAACTCTTAGACTTGCGTTTTTTCCCTCTTGAACACTGATTGGCAGATCATTGACCTTTGAAACCAATACTTAGGTTGTGTCTCAAAAAGAACCAGATTTGTTGCCTCATAATCGAATTCTATTTTTTCCAAATTAGGGGCTTGAGATACATTGCATAAGATCCTTCCTTAGGTTCAGCTAGCTAAGTAAAAAAAAGAAAAGCATAAGATGAATATAGAATCATCCTTCTCAACTCGGCTCAAATAATATGGTCTAAGATGAACGGGGATTGTGCGTAAATCCGTACCTTCTTGAATTCATCAATAAAACCATTTCGATATCGCCTAAGATAGACCGGAACTGTGCGTAAACCCGTACTTTTTCGTGTCCTATTAATAAAGCTAATACATCGATGCCTAAGGTGAACCGGGACTATGCGTAAACCCGTACTTTTTTGTGTTTCATTGATAAAGCTGAAGCCAATAAAAATGAGTAGGAGTTGAGAAGTGATCGAAAATGCTTAATCCATAGTGACTAGCTGAATTTGAGGAAGTTGAATCCCAAGGTCTTTGATCAATAGCCCCTCTTGCGGACTGCACTTAAAAGAAATAGGCTTCGAATCTGAGTTTCTTAAGAGTTCAAGATGTGAACTAGAAGATTCGACACTCGAGTTTGACACTCGAGCATGACACTCGACCATTACTTGGTCGAGTGGATTTGCGGACCAGAACTAAGACTTTTGACGAATATTGACTTCTTGGGCTTCTCTGCGAAAGGCCCATCCATATCCATTTGTGCAAGTCCAACAACTATTTTAGGCTTTTTCTATTTTCTTTTCTTAAGGAAATTTCCGCAAAGGAATTTCCCATTTTTCTTTCTAGGGAATTTTCCCTTTTTTTCTCTTTAAGTATTTGTTCCTTTTTCTTTAAGATCTTTTGATCTATAAATTGTACTAGAATTTCCAGTTTTAACATACAATCTTTTCCAGCAAAAATCTCGAGTTCTCTCTTAATAGCAATTTACGATTTTCAGTCTTAAGTTTATGCAATTGATTTTCGATTTTGAGTCTATGTTTTACTTCATGAATTCTGAGTAAGTTAGTCTAGGGTTCTTGAGGAAAGGGTGAGATTAGGGGAAAACTTAGGGATTTCCAGATTTGTTTATGTTTGATTAAGGTCTTAGATCTCTTTAATTTAAGTGTTCTTAATGCTTGTTTCTTTATGATCAATTGAAATTCGATCTCTTGGTGAATCCCCCCCGAGAGGCGTTTGGGGAATCACTTGAACATGCTTAAGTTAAGATAACATCTTCCTAGCTCAAGAGATTGATTGTCTAGGGTGTTATTATGCTTTGTAAGGTCCATACTTAAAGCCTCTTGAATTTCCAATCGTTGGGCGAGAGTCAAGTCAGGTTTTCTTTTAGGAGAGGTCCCATTGCGCGAGAGCGAATGTGATTACTTTGTGATTCCTTGCTTAGAGGTCATCTAAATAGGTTGATAAACAAGTCTGGAACCCCTAGAAATACCCTAATCATTGATCCTAAACCTCGAGAACCCCCTTTTTCCTCTATTGAATTTTTGTGATTTTAATACTCTGCTTTTAGGTTGAGATTTGGTGTTGCACTTCATTCAGTTTTACTATTGCTTTATTTTAATGCTCTGTTTTTACATTCTATTTTCATGTCTCGCTTTTAGAACTCTGTTTTAACATTTCGTTGTCACCTAGAATAGATCACCACTCACATCTTGATTGCTAGTTACTCTCCGAGTGGATTGACACCATACTGTACTACAATTGATTAGATAGACAGTTTGGTATTTGAGAAAACACCGTGAAAAACGTGTTTATAATGTCAACCCTTAGTCGATCCAGACGATTGGTCGGAGCTTAATTCGCCCAAAGTGGACCTTAAACCACTCCCCTCCGGGCTCAGGTACGCGTTTCTTGGAACTAACTCAACATATCCAATAATAGTAAATGATGCATTATTTGTTGATGAGTTAGATATGTTGCTTGCTGAGTTAAAACGGTTTAGGAAAGCTTTAAGATACTCATTGTCCGATATTAAAGGAATTTCTCCTGACTTGTGCACACATAGAATTCACCTCAATAATGAATCATACTCTAGCAGGGAACGTCAAAGGAGATTGAATCCGAATTTAAAAGAGGTTGTTAAAAAGGAAATTTTAAAATTGCTAGATGCTAATATCATCTATCCCATTTCAGATAGCAGATGGGTCTCTCATGTGCAATGTGTGCCCAAAAAGGGGGGAGTCACTGTTGTTAGGAATGAGAATGATGATTTGATCCCAACTAGGACTGTTACAGGACATAGAATGTGCATTGATTTTAGAAAATTGAACTCTTCATCTAGAAAGGATCATTACCCCTTACCCTTCATTGATCAAATGTTAGAAAGGTTAGCTAATCATTCATACTACTGTTTCCTTGATGGGTATAGTGGATTTTTCCAGATCCCTATACATCCAAATGATCAGGAAAATACAACATTTACTTGCCCTTATGGCACATTTGCATATAGGAGAATGCCATTTGGTCTTTGTAATGCACCTGCTACTTTTCAACGTTGCATGACTTCGATATTTTCAGATCTGATTGAGGAGATGGTTGAGGTATTTATGGACGATTTCTCTGTCTATGGCTCCTCCTTCTCCTCCTGTTTGTCGAATTTGTGCAGGGTCCCATCTAGGTGCATGGAGACAGACCTTGTGCTTAACTGGGAAAAATTCCACTTCATGGCAAAGGAAGGCATTGTTCTGGGTCATAAGATATCTGAAAAGGGTATTGAGGTTGATAAAGCTAAAATAGAAGTCATGGTGCAACTGCAGCCTCCCAAAACAGTGAAAGACGTTAGGAGTTTCTTGGGCCATGCAGGGTTCTATAGGCGTTTCATTAAGGATTTTTCTAAGACTGCCAGACCTCTGACTCGTCTCCTCTGCAAAGAGGCAGATTTCGTTTTTGATGAAGACTGTCTTAAGGCCTTTCTGGAACTTAAGGAATCCTTAGTCATAGCCCCTATTGTCCAAGCTCCTGATTGGACTATCCCTTTCGAGATAATGTGTGATGCTAGTGATTACGCTGTCGGAGCGGTTCTAGGACAAAAGAAGGACAAGAAGTTCAATATGATTTACTATGCCAGCAGAACACTCGATGAGGCCCAGGTGAAGTATGCCACGACAGAAAAGGAGTTACTTGTAGTAGTGTTCGCCTTCGAGAAGTTTTGATCCTACTTGGTTGGATCAAAAGTTATTGTGCATACAAATCATGCAGCTCTAAGGTACTTGATGAAAAAGAAGGATGCCAAACCTGGACTACTTAGGTGGATTTTGCTGCTGCAAGAATTTGACATGGAAATAGTTGACAAACCTGGGATAGAAAATGATGTTGCAGATCATCTCTCACGAATGCAGGTTAAAGGACCCCTTCCTATAGACTATGACATGCCAGAAGAACATTTGTTAAGTTTTACTATCAGACACTCGACCATAACACTCGACCAACCCTTACTCGAGTGTCAAACACACGATCAAATGAGATGTTTTTCAATTTGTACGAAGCTTGTAGGGAATTGTTTGCCGTGGTATGCCGATCTGGTTAACTTTTTGGTGACAGGAGAACTACCTAAAACTCTGAACCATCATCAAAAGAAGAAGTTCTTTCGGGATGTGAAGCAATACTTCTGGGATGAACCTTTTCTTTACAAGCAAGGATCTGATGGACTATTCAGAAGATGTGTTTCAGAAGAAGAAGTTAAGGGAATATTAGAACAATGCCATGGATCCACATATGGAGGACACTTTGCTGCATTCAAAACAGCACAAAAGATTCTCCAATCTGGATTTTGGTGGCCATCGATCTTTAAGGACTGTCAAGAGTTCATATCCAGGTGCGATTGTTGTCAAAGAACGGGTAGCATAAGTAGAAGGACTGAAATGCCTCAGAATCCTATCTTAGAAATCGAAGTGTTTGACTGCTGGGGAATCGATTTCATGGGTCCTTTTAAACCACCATCTTTAGGAAACAGTTACATTCTGGTTGCGGTGGATTATGTTTCCAAATGGGTAGAAGCCATTGCATCTCCTATAAACGATGCAAAAGTGGTGCTGAAGCTGTTTAAACATATAAATTTTCCCAGGTTCGGAGTACCAAGAGTCGTGATCAGCGATGGAGGATCTCACTTCGTCAACAAAGTCTTCGAAAACCTTCTTAGGAAACATGGGGTGAAACACAAGGTTGCAACTCCTTATCATCTCCAAACCAGTGGGCAAGTTGAGGTGTCTAACCGACAGATCAAGTCTATTTTGATGAAAACAGTTGGGCTATCAAGGCGAGATTGGGCCGCCAAACTGGACGATACTCTTTGGGCTTATCGAACTGCCTTCGAGACACCCATTGGAAGAACACTTTTTCAGCTGCTCTATGGAAAATCTTGTCATTTGCCAGTAAAACTAGAGTACAAATCGATTTGGGCAACCAAGCTTCTGAATTTCGATTTCAAAACCGCCCAAGAAAAGAGACAGATGGATCTGCATGAATTGGAGGAAATAAGACTTGAAGCATACGATAGCTCTAAGGCATACAAGGATCGAACCAAGGCAGCCCACGACAGGAAGATTCGACCGAAAACGATTACAGCTGGTGATCAAGTGCTACTTTTCAACTCTACACTCAAGCTGTTTCCCGGAAAACTTTGATCCAAGTGGTCTGGTCCCTTCATAGTACTAAGAGTTTTACCATATGGAGCAGTCACTTTGGCCAACAACAAAGGAGAAGGATTTACAGTGAATGGTCATAGAGTTAAGCCATACTTGGCTGACTGCACAATTCCCGAGGGAACTTTGGTTCTTCTCGATGAGCCTCCTCATCTCCAATGAATATGAGGAAGTCAAGCTCAAGACTATAAACGAGCGCAGTTGGGAGGCAATCCCAAAGGTATCCTCTGTAAATACATTTAATTTTTCGCATTTGCATTCATCTAGTTTGATTCTTATAATTTTCATCTTTAAGATGGCATCTATTTCGTCTTACATGCACTTGGAAGGAATTTTGCAGGAAGTGGGGCCCAAGATAGGACAAGTGGGACCGGAACCAACATGATGGGACAACACTCAACCAGGCGTGGTCGAGTGTCCCACTCGAGTGTCAGCTGTCGTTTGGCAGACTGACACTCGACCAAACCTGCTCGAGTGTCATGCTCGAGTGTCCCGCCCTCATGCCTATTATGATGCCTACACACCTATAACTGCCAAAAGCTGAAAAGGGGGAGACATTTACTGCGTAAAACGCGTCCAATCTATCTTTAATACATTAATCTTTCACATTTAATTTAAAAGATTTGATTTAACCACTTTCAAATTTCAAATTTGAATAAGATTCCCCCTTATCTCTTCTTCTCTATAAAAAGAGGAGGACCCCCCTCCTTCTCATTCATACTCGAATACACTCTCTCACTAAATACTCTCTCTAGTTTTCTCTCTTTGCAGAAATTTCTCTAAGGAAGAATCGACACTCTTTTCTCACTTTCTTCACGACACTCGACCAAGAGCTACTCGAGTGTCAGGATCGTGTGTTCCGATTTCTTCTTCTTCTCCAACAAGCGAACTCCATGTCTGACCGCAAAGCCAACCATGCCAATCTCCTCAGGCGTAAAGCCAAAACTGAAGCTCGGAACAGAAGCAATCCTCATCAAGGGGAGTCTTCTATGGGCAGATTAAGGCTCGACAAAAGGGAGAAAAGGAGATTGGTAACAGAATCTGAGAATGAGTCTGGAGAAGAAAGAGAGTACATAGACGAAGACGATCCGACCATCGGAAACAAAGAGGGTGCAGAGGAGAATCTAGAGGCCCATCTCGAAATACTCCGGAGATCGGGATACTGCGAGAAAGAAGTCGAGGAAGCAAGGGAGATTATTCAGACATGAATAAAAGAGAAGGAGGTGAAGGACCAGCACAACGCAGCAAGAGCACTCAACGATCTGCGACGAATGGACTTCATAGGAACCCGCTACCCATGCAAAGAGGCGTTGACCGCAATGGGAATAACTAGGGATGTGGATCTAATGTTGCAAAACTGCAGGCTGTCCACATTCGTATCTCATCCAGAACGTGCATATAAGGAAGAGACCATACAGTTTCTCGCCACAGTCCAAATTGTTCTCTATGATGCAGCGACTATGGGTCTTCAAGAGACACAAGGTGGCAGATACATCTTCTTCGCAATAAGGGAGTGGGACTATCGCATGACTTTCAGAGCACTCCGGGACCTGTTCCAGTTTCCTAGAGCCGAATCAGAGAACTATGGACCGGACTTTGACAGGGCCGAGATCGATGATATATGGCGTTCCATAGCCTCAAAGCGAAGCAAATTCTTGTCAACCCAATCAAAAGGATCTTTGATCTGAAACCCAGCCTTGAGCTATTTTCGCATGATCCATGAAAATACTTTCTTCTCACGTTCTCTTACAGGCACTATCAATCTTGGGGAGATGGAGATACTGGTGACCGCACTAAAGGACATAGTCGGGACCAAGAGTGACGGATCCCCGATCCTCGGAGATAGGAACAAAGTAGGTCTTACCATCCAATTCGCAAATCAGCTTGTCACTTACCGCGATTGGACGAGAGATAACAGGAATGGTGGACGTGACGGCAAGATAACCATTAGAGGACTTGTCACTTGCATTATTGAGAGATGTGGACTGCTAATCGATGATAGAGAATGGGCAGATCCTCGATTTATGAACTTGGATCATCTAAGAAGAAGTCAATTCCTATCCGCTACAAAGGTGCAAGGTAAGCCTATATACTCTTTCCATCACTTATTAAGGCCAAACGCTTTGCTACTTCTGCCCAATAGGGAATATACGTCGATACAGATGGGGCAGAACACAGACTTTAACCCACCTCTGGAGGTTCTATATGATCCAAACGGTCCACCACGACACTCATCTTCGACGGACATTGACGAAGTGGATCCCGAGGCATACTGTTTCGATGAGTACGCTATGCCACCACATCAAGGAGCCCCGGTTAGAGAAGTACACAAGCACATTGGCCTGTTGCAAAAGATGAACAAGTGGCTCATGAAGAAAGTCAAGAAGCTGACTGCTAATGACGAGGGTAGAAGACAAGAGAATGAGGAACTGAGCAGAAGGGTGGCTGCTTTAGAAAGGGGCGCAGGTCCGCCATCACAGCCGATTCGTCCAAAACGCGCTTCTGTATCCATGGATCATGAGAGACAGCAGCAACCAACACCGGCTAGGCACTCCTCAGCAAACACTTCAGTGTTCTTATATAGGAGACCATCCGATGCAGCAGGAGGAAGCTCGAGCCTAACACTCGAGCAAGTTGAGGTCGAGCGTCAATCACGACACTCGACCATGACACTCGAGCAAGCTGAGCTCGAGCGTCAGAGGAGTAACACTCATTACATGGAAATCATGCGGAATGTAGCCGCCGACTACTGGAACAATTGAGAGGTACCAAATTCCTTCCCTTCATTGTATATACCATTGCATATTTTCACTTGACTTGCTGGTCTAGGATCCTCTTTCAGACTTTTATACACACAAGGGACTGTGTGATTTAAGTTTGGGGGAGGGTTCTAAAGGACATTTGACTTTGTTTTCTGTGATTCTTAGTTTTTATTCTTTGTATTTCATCATTTGCATTACATCTAAGGCATAGAAAAACCAAAAATATTTTCAGTTAGCATATTTTTTCGATTGCATATCATCTAAGGCATAGAAAACCCATAAAAGTTTGAAAAAAAAATCAAAAAAAGCATCAATCAAAAACAGAGTGTTCATGTAGCTACATTGAATTCATATAGGATTGAGTCTAGAATTTGGGAATCATCTTGCTAATATAGACAGACTTGCTAGGTTGATTGGCTAGTAACCATAGTGAACTCTTGGACTTGCGTTTTCCCTCTTGAACACTGATTGGTAGATCATTGACCTTTGAAACCAATAGTTAGGTTGTGTCTCAAAAAGAACCAGATTTGTTACCTCATAATCAAATTCCATTTTTTTCCAAATTAGGGGCTTGAGATACATTGCATAAGATCCTTCCTTAGGTTCAGCTAGCTAAGTAAAAATAAAAGCATAAGATGAATATATAATCATCCTTCCTACAACTCAGCTCAAATAATATGGTCTAAGATGAACGAGGACTGTGGGTAAACCCGTACCTTCTTGTGTTCATCAATAAAACCATTATGATATTGCCTAAGATGGACCGAGACTGTGCGTAAACCCGTACTTTTTCGTGTCCCATTGATAAAGCTAATACATCGATGCCTAAGGTAAACCAGGACTGTGCGTAAACCCGTACTTTTCGTATCTCATTGATAAAGCTGAAGCTAATAAGTACGAGTTTGAGCAAAAGTAGGATTTGAGAAGTGATCGAAAATCCTTAAGGAAGTTGAATCCCAAGGTCTTTGATCAATAGCCCCTCTTGCGGACTGCACTTAAAGAAATAGGTTTGGAATCTGAGTCTCTTAAGAGTCCAACTAAGTGTTAGGGAATATTCAATTTTCATGCTAAGCCTTGATGAAAGTAGAATGTGGTTCTTACAAAGGAATGAGGGTTCACTTGTGGATTACGGTTTTTTTTAGCTTGATAAGTTGTTTGTTTGAAGTAAGATGTTCCCATTGTCAGCAACCTCTCTTCCTTCTTAGCTCTATGCATATTTGCTTGAGGGCAAGCAAAGACTAAGTTTGGAGGAGTTGATATGTCTACATTTTACCACATTTTAAGGGTATTATTTAGCATCTTTTGCATTCATACTTGCATTATTATCATTGTTTTATGTTCTTTTAGGCATAATTTGCATACTTAGTGTTGGGCATTGCATACATTGCATAAAAAGTATTTTTAGGCACTTTTTGGAGCTTATCATGGAGTATTTCGGATTACAAGAAGACCAATGAGGAATCGGCTGGCCTAAAGTTGAAATTCAGAATGTGATCTAGAAGATTTGGCACTCGAAGTCTGACACTCGAGCATGACACTCGGCCATCACTTGGTCGAGTGGTTCTTCACACCAGAACGTTGACTTTTTCGCCAGAGTTGACTTCTTGGGCTTATTTATGAAAAAGGCCCATTAATACCCACTTGTGCAAGCCCAATAACGTTTTAGTCTTTTTGCATTTTTTCTTTTCAATGAATTTTCCATTTCTCTTTCTAGGGAATTTTCCTTTCTTCTCTTTAAGCAATTTTCCTTTTTACTTTCTAAGTAATTTTCTTTTTTTCTTTAAGACTTAAAGATCTTTGTTGATGTATAAATTGTAGTAGAATTTCCACTTTTAATATATCATATTTTCCAGCAATTTTCGATCCTCTAAAAGCTATATCGAATTCTTATCTTTAAGTTATGCAATTGATTTTTGATCCTGATTTTATGCTTTACTTCATGAATTCTGAGTAAGTTAAATTAGGGTTCTTGAGGAGAGGGTGAGATTAGGGGAAAACTTAGGGATTTCCAGATTTGTTTATGTTTGATTAAGGTTTTCGATCTCTTTAATTTTAAGTGTCCTTAATGCTTATTTCTTTCTGATCAATTGAAATCTGATTACTTGGTGATTCCCCCACACAATGCACATGAGGTACCCATTTGCTATCCGAAATAGGGTAAATAATGTCAGCATCTAGTAATTTCAAAATTTCCTTCTTAACAACCTCTTTCATATTTGGATTTAATCTCCTTTGAGGTTCCCCTGCTAGAGTAGGATTCATTTTCAAGGTGAATTCTATGAGTGCACAAGTCAGGAGAAATCCCTCTAATATCATACAATGAGTATCCTAGAGCCTTCCTAAACCGTTTCAATTCAACATGCAACATTTCTAACTCATCCTCAGTTAATGCATCATTCACAATCACATGATAGGTTTAGTTGGTTCCAAGAAATGCGTATCTGAGCCCCGAGGGGAGTGGTTTGAGATCAACTTTTGGTGATTTGAGCTCTGACCAATCGTCTGGATCTACCGAGACGGACACTCGACCTTTGTGTAATCGAGTGTGTTGGTCGAGTGTAGGTGGTTTCTGGCCAAATTACGACACTCGACCAGGTGGTGGTCGAGTGTCAGGCTCGAGTGTTCAGTCTCGAGCTGATTTTTCCCCTTTTAAAGGCTTGTAAGAGTCCAACAGTTTCTTGTAAACCTCTGTCTCCCTATGTACGTATCCACCACAACCATCTTTTGTTAGAGCAGTACCAAGGTGATCTTCTTCCATTAATTCCTCAAACAGATCCGCTGAAAGATCATCTATCTCCTGAACTACAAACAGCTAACCCTCAATAGTCGGTTTCCTCACCACGTCGCTGATGTTGAAGGTCATTTTGAAATCCTTCCCCAAATTCAGTTTGATTTCTCCTTTTGGTACATTAATCACAGCTCCTGCAGTGGCCAAGAAAGGTTTACCAATCAGCAAGGGGTCTTTGGGTTCTTCTCCCATATCGAGAACAACAAAATCTGTCGGGATTTCCACTCCTCCAACCTGAACCGGTAGATCTTCTAGAATGCCATGAGGAATCCTAACCGACCTATCAGCTAAAACAAGAGATATCTTGAATGTCTTGTACTTGTCAAACCCTAAACGCTTCGCGACTATCAGTGGCATCAAGCTGATCGATGCTCCTAGATCGCATAGGCAACTCCTGAACGTGAGAGGACCTAAAGAGCATGGGATTGTGAATGTCCCTGGATCATATAGCTTCTTCGCATGACTTTCCTCTGAATTACAGCACTGTCCTCATCGCGTTAGCACAACCATCCCTTCAACCTCTTGTGTTCTGTCATTGACTGCATCCTTCAAAAATTTCTGTATGGGGGCATTAGCATGAAGGCATCCAGAATTGGTATCTTCACTTCAACATCCCTCATCTGTTTTTCGAAGAGAGCCTTGTACTTGTCTGCAACATCCTTCTTGAATCTCTGCAGAAAAGGAAGCTGCGGTTTGAAAGGTGGTGGAGCAAACGGCTTTGGGTCTTTCTGCAAGTCACTAGGTTCTGGATTTCGGCTGTTTCGTGCTGATTTATGGCTGTTCTTCGACCAAATCATCATCCCCCTCCTGAATGACACTGTCCTCAGTTGCATCTGCTTTCTCAGCACGAATCAATAACTCACGGCCACTATGGAGTGTAATGGCGTTTGCGTGGTACTCCTTAGGGTTCTGAACAGCTTTTCCTGGTAGTTGTCCAGTCGGTTTCACAGAAGATGAGGAGCCTTGCTGATTCTCGACATACTTGAGCCGAGAATTAAGGTGTCTCAAACTTGCAGTGCATATCACTGTGAGAAGCATCTATCTTTGTGTGCACCTCAGCAAACTTCCTAGTTAATTCTGATGCTGTAGCTGTCTGACCTTTGAGGATTTGCCTGCAAAATGTCCATAACTTCAGGTGTTTGTTGGGATTGGGCTGGGTTGTGGTTCTCATATCT